>OY735217.1:49800017-49905017 GCA_963457665.1 Thysanoteuthis rhombus
ACAAGTTTCCCCAGAGCCTGGAGAGAGAGAGAGAGAGAGAAAGACAGAGAGATACTTAATCTCAAGTGAACAGATAGTACACAGGAAAGTACGTAAAACGAAGAAACAGCGAATAAGAGTTGGCTAAAATAGAACTGTTCAGAGATGAAAGTTTGATATAAGTTCGTAAATTCGATAACAAAGGGAGATAACTGCTTACGTTGGCTGACGCATTTGGTGCTACTGCTACTAACGTATAGATTGAACTAAAGAAGACGAATTGAACATTCAAAACTGTGTTTTATCAAATTTAAATAGAAATTCAACTATGAAAGATATATTTCAGGGTTGGTTCCCGGGTTTGTTTCAGGGTTAATTCTAGAGTTAGGGTTAGTTTTAGAGTTAAGGTTGCAAGTAACAAAAACATGTTTTCCTTAATATTGAAAATAAAAAGAATATACACTGGGAAGGCGCAATACAAATTCATATAACATTTTTTTTCTATCTTTGACACTGTCCCTCGAATGAATTCATATACCTAGCTGGTGAAAAAGGTTTCCCACGATACCAAATTGTCGCTGTAAATTCCGTTCAGCAAGCATCGATATATAGTCCATTAAGAATAAACCATTTGGCAAAAAAAAAACAAAAAAAACAACAAAGATTTTGTGCAATAATACTTTAGAAAAAACATGAACAATTGTTTTCAAGAACTGGACAGCAGTTTTGATTGGATTATATCAAAAGATTTAACTCATATCCCTTTCATCATATCTCTGTTCACCCCCGTCCGTTTGAAAATGAATTTACGAACCGATAGCAAACCTTTACCCTATACAGGTATTCAAAGCTGTTCGGAAGTTGGCACAACGCCAACTTTTAACTTCCATGAAAAAAATGGTGAAAAGTGAAAATAGAGTTGGGCTTCCGTTTTGTAATGATCCTAAATAGATAAAGAGTGCTCTCTCTCCCTCTTTATCCTACACCTAAGTTTTTTCTGCATCTGTCACTATGCAAATTTTCGTTGACCCAAGGTAAAATACCATCATTACCATTTTTGGGTTCTGGGAACACTACAAAATCTTCCCTCTGTAAATCATTGGTGATTGCTTTTTTGCTTTGCGCTATGAGAATCTAGGAAAATACCCCATTCAGATTGCACGGAAATCTTGTGCTGGTTCAAATGTTCGATCTATTATATTTTGCACAGTTTGAAAATCTTAGAGGTGTCTTTGAATTTCGCTCAGCTTTCTATTGATTAGGCAAAAATGTAAACTGTCGTACGCTTTTTTTAGATGTACCCACACGTATCTCCATAACTGGGTCTGTAGCATGTTGCCAATATGTTCAAAATCGATTTTCGGCAGATGGTAGAGAGAATCTTGCTTGCCCTGCATTTTCACCTTGTTCAAACTTACAGAATAAACTAAATACATCCGTTGCACCATGTCTTAGTAGGAACGTTCAATTTTTACACAATCAAATTGCAGAACTGGTCCCTGACTTTATGACCACTTGAAATTATTCAGAGGATAAAAATAATCTCTAATGATGAAATAAAGATTCGAAGAACAAAACCATCTGATCAGATATTTTTTCTTTTGGAAGTTGTTTTTTTTTTCTTTTTTTACTTGACCTTATATTGGTAAAACACAACTGCTATCAGTATGGGTAATCCCAGATATTGTAGATGCAATTATAACTATTACAGTCATCCCGAATATAACACTGCTCCCAATATATACGTATCGCACAGATGAAATTATTTATCATATTGATATAGATAGCCCTTAATACGAAGTGGTCATTTATAGAGTGGTCCACTATGTGCATATTCTCAGCCACTTACGGTAGAGTGTGGTAAATTATACATGTTGCATTGTAGTAACGGCAGGTGGAATGAGGACGCGCCTTTTGATTTATGACCTTGTTTTACTCTAACTGAAAGAAGCCGGGAAATGGAACAATCACATTTACCTTTCCAAGTCCACTGAGAAAAATAGCTAATCTCTTTGTTTGATCACGAATTACTTGGATCTGGACAAACTCTTACTGCATAATACTGACATGAGCAATTGACTCGTTTGAATAACGCATTGGGATAGCAAATTCTTCCTCTGGACGAGGCAGCAGTCTAGTATTTTGCTACATGACTGCATCCTTCCTCAAGTCACAAATATGAGATGGCAAAGACCATGAACTGGGAGAGGATGTTCCTCCATATATGGTGCATTGTTTACCATTTCTACCTTCAGTTTCTCTATCTATCTATCTATCTATCTATCTATCTATCTATCTATCTATATATATATATATATGTATATATATATGTATGTGTGTATGTGTGCGTTTACGAATGAAGTTATACAATTCCTGATATGATTTGGTTTCAATACAGTACTAAAAAAACAACACCAATCAGGTAAAAAAAAGCAATTGATAAATAGATGTTAAATCGAGCACTATTAACGGTCTGATAGATTTGTACTTTCGATAGAGCAAATACATCTCTGGATAGAAAGAGTCTGGTTGTCACAAAATAATTCTATTTCCATTTTTTCCCATAGGGATCTCAATCTATCCTCTGAAGTTAACATGCTTAGTTTCATTTTTTTTTCCTTTTACCAGAATTTCTAGAATTTACAAGCTTAATGTTATTTTCTTTTCACATGTTTTCGCCTAAAGTAATACATTGTAATTCATATTTTTGTTTTATTTGTGATGTGCTTTCCTTTTCTTGCATCAAACAGCAAATTCTATAATCATTTGTGCTCCATTCTAAGCAACCAAAAAAAAGGGAAAAAAAAGAATAAATGGCAAATCGTATTTGTATGCCTGTGGGGAAGTCCTTTCTTTCGGATGGCTGCCATTATTTTGTGATCAGTCCAAACCGTTCGGGAACATGCCGGCGCATGCGCATACAATGCCGGAAGCACATTTAGCTTTGGCTAAGTTCAAAAGAATATCAAACATCGATTTTCCAGCGGATTCTACAATACCACTGATTGGCTAATGGATGTACGAACACTCTGCACAACTCTCTCACGTACACATAAATCCATACAATTTGGACATACACAAGGGGCGTGCAGATAAACACAATTATATAGTCTTCAAACACATAGGCTGTTCAGCATAGGAATGCAGATTACTCCATAACACATAAAGAAACAAATGCATGTACAAATGTACGAATAGACATTGACACACGATAACAAATACGCATAGACAGTTGAATGGGTGATCCTTGCTTATTTGGTTCTAAAATACCGTAGCAGAAATATCCTATCCAAGCTTATGATCTTATGCCGCTTCACATTTGCAAATTGAGGACGGGTGTGATTATGTAGCAGAGGTACCAGTCTGCTGTCTCGTCAAGAAGAGGACTTTGCTATTCCTAATGGCTAAAAATAACAATATCTTTAATTTCCAACTAACATTACAGCTATATATATATCATATCATCATCATTATCTTCAATCTTTTAATGTACGTCATCGGACGTAGACCTTCCATAGGATCAGCCACATTTCGCTATCATGGGTGTTGCAGAGCTAGTATTTTCTAAATCTGTCTAGTTCATTTCTCCATCTTGTATTCTGCCGGCCTCAGTTTCGCATGTGATCCCCGAGGATCCATTTTGTGGGTCGTGATGTCCATCGGTTGTCCCTCGGTCACAGTATATACGCTTCAGAATACGTTATTGTTCTTGCTATAAGATACCAATCTTCTGATCCAAGAAATCTCAACCTTAACACAAAGCCTTTATCTTAACCCAAACCCCAACCCTGATCCTTTGATAAATTATCGAACGTAAATAACATTTTAGCTATAAAGTTAGCTGGACATGAAAACAATGAAGAATGTTGCAATCAAGCGGTAAATCTGGCGGTCTTTATGCTATTTATTTCAGCACTAAATAACCAAAAAATGACCATCAAAGACACCGTCATGCGTATAAACGATGCTTGTCCGGAATGCATATGGCTTATTAGAATATCTTAAGAACCAGATGGGCGGTCTGTATGGGATTGTGTAACTAATTAGAGGGGACCTTACCTCTCAGGCGTAAACATCGTGTGTGACCGACGCAGTGACCGAGCGAGTTGTTCTCAATCTCTATCGAGGTATTTTCTGCAAAACATCAACTAGCTCTGTCATCCCCCTATAATCCATATTTTGCTCCCTCAAACTTCTGGAATCGATTTGTGCTATTGGAAACAAATTAAACAATAACTGCAGGTCTATTTCAGCATCAGCAGCATTAGAATTTGGTTTATGTAAGCGTCGTTTTAACTTACCTTATTGCTTTGTCGTAGGCAAGGTTTTAACTCATCTTATTGCTACCCACTGATCTTGTCATTACACCATCTTAAATTTAGTTCTCTAACTTTCGATAGTAAAAGAAATATTTCACGATTAAAAGCTGGGGATTGTTAATTTGATTTGCTAGAAAAAGATTGTCAATGGTCAAGAATTAGGGCGTGTATTACTGACGGATTAGGACTGTTACATGTATATTTGCAATGCACTACTAATGATTTTGTTATGAAAACGCATTGAAAATATTTTTAGGGAAAGAGATTTCAGACCGAGACAAAGAAAAGAAAAACACAACCACATAGCTGATGACAGTCCCGACAGAAATCTTTGCCAACTATTCTGAGAGGATGTTAAGGAATGCTGGGGTAAGTGTTTGTAGTCTCAAGATGAGTATTGTGTAGGAAACCAAAGCGACATTATTTTTGTTGAGCTATCGTTTTGATATTTAATGGATGGATATTTTCAGAACAGACCTCGCACATCTCTCAAATCTTGAAGAAACACTGGAAAAATATGTAGCCCGATCTCCCCATTATCAATACGATGCTCTAGACAGTAAGCTATCAGGGTATGGCCATTGGTTCGAGGGCGGGGGGGTTATGATCCTTATATCATAGAAATAAGAAATCGAATTTTCAAGAATCTGCTTTGGTATCTGATTGGAATCAATGAATCAAAACTGTCACCCGAATTGTCAATGTATGATCTTTCTGTTGGTCTGGCTGGTGAACTGGCCATGTATTTATCATGCGAACTGGCCACACCAAGGTTGAAAATATCAACATTCACTCTTTATTTTGAGTAGAAGAAACCATTTTGTTTTTTTTTGTTTTTTTTGATAATCCCTACCCCAAGATAGTTTTTTAGTGAGGAGGGTCAATTTACAATGTAAGTTTTTGCTAAATTAGCCCTTTACCCGGTATCCAGCAGCATCAACACTTGACTTTTGAGAATTCTGGTCTTTTCAGTAATAACCATCTAACAAAAGATGCCCCGAACACAGTATGCTGCCAAAGAAAATTTTCATCACGTGATGGTTTCTTTTAACAGATTAACCAGACCTGTTTGTGACAACTGTTACCTAGGGCTTCAGGACAAGCGCAAAACGTCTGTGGTTGGCTTCAAGACATGCAAAGAAAATTAGCCTTTGATGTAGAATTATAAAAGGGGAAAAACCCGTTGCAAAAGCTGTATAAAAAAACAATATAGAATATCAAAATAGAACAATTGAAAAAAAATGGAAAACTAAAATAAAATTCCTCCTTAGATTGAATTTAAAATTTCCTTCACTAAGACCACAGCAGCAGAATTTCAATACTTGGTTCAGAGAGTCTGTGTAGGGAAATATTAGGTTGTAACGAATGTTTGGTCCAATCTTTCAATTCGTTTGGAAACTTCTATGTACTGATTAAGGATAAATTTAATCATGAGTATACCTTCCTTTGATTTCTGCAACCTTATTCGAGCTAGTTTTTAGTCGTCATCTTTGCGAACTTTTTCCGATTCTGACCTGAAAACAAGGGAGTCACTGACATTCTACCTCGTCTCTTGAAGTGAATTTTAGTCAATCAAAATAGTTTGAAAACTCATAAACAAACAATGGTAGTCATTTATAGAAATTATTATATTATAACGTTCATTACTACAAATTAAATGCAGGACGGACTGGACAAACTATTACTGCACAAATGCTACAATGGGTAGTGGGATCCTTTAAATGACTCATGGGACCAGAAAAGAACTTTTTTGTCAAAGAAATCGATCTTGAGCTTTCAGTGGACAATGCCCGTCTGAACAGGTTAAGATGTGATACAGTGAACACTCACAGAGCTGAGGTTAGGAGCTTTTGCTTGTGCTGCATATTCTACAAGCTCCATATTTACCCGAATCCCAATGAGAACTGGTTACAACTCAAGGTCTGGACAGGAGAGGGAACCTCACATGCAAACATTTTTTACAAGAACTTACTCAATCAAAAAAGGGCTCTTTTTGGGGGGATATTTGACTCGGACATAAGGCGAACTCTGAACCCTCTGATCCTGACTACACGGAGTAATCCCAATGGCATCGCATCTGCTTTCGTCAGGTCAGAAATGAATTTCGAAAATAGATTACCGGCAAGCTCCTCTAAATAAAGAATATAGCTCAAAGTTTCATTGTAAATCGAACCTCCGTTCATAACCTATTCAAATGGTGTCCAAAAAAAAAAAAGATCTCCGTCCATAGAGAGGGGTAAATGTTGATTTTTAAAAGTCCTCTAGCTCTATTGTTGCTGTCTGTATGTACATACATACATTGCCAGTCAGCCAGGACTATTTGAAAACTGAAGAAACCTACGATATGGAGACAGTTTTGGTTGACGGTTTCTAATATTGAAATTGACTTTGAAGCTCGCATAAAATTGGACTGTAATTACATCTTATCTAATTATTTGAATTTCAATTCACTAATTTGTTTTACATCAAAAGTTTCCATTAAATTAATTTTCCAAGAATTTGTTATTTAAATATTTTTTATAATCGAAGACGTATCTGTTCAAAGAAAAATAAAATTTCAAATTCTCCTGATGCCATCACGATATTTTCTGGTGATGGAATATCTTTCGGAGTATCTTCCGTTCATTTTTTGTTCCGTAATAAGATCCTGTTTGAACAATTGTTTTATTCCCACTTTCTTTTCTCATTGCTAATTAGGTAGTGAGAGCTCAAATGTTTGAATGTTAACATATTTCATTAAAAATACCGCTGAATAAGCTGGAATGCCATCGGAAACGCCTTGACAAGACAACATATTGCAAGCAAGATGGGGTGGTCATTTGGCCGATGTAATGAAAAAAAATTAGAGGGGGAAAAGTTTCCATACAGCGTTCAGATAATTTATTACATTTAGTTCGAAAGTTACCGAAAAAACAAAAAAAAAACAAAAACTGTCCAGCTTATTTTAAGCCACCCTGTATAGTCCTGCATACAATATGAAGCTTTAATTTCCAATCGAAATAGACTAATAGCGGTTTAATAGTACAGAGCAAGACGCCATAAGCCAAGACAATGTTAAAAACGGATTTAGCGTAAAGCCAGTTTTTCGACGGGAGAATTTCAGCCAAATCCCTTCGCGTAAAATACGGCGATGAATTATTCAAGTTGCCACGCAAAATTATTTCGAGTTATTTCACAATTGAGTATCTCAGTTGTTCTCCTGTCTCCTGTCCTACAAACATGAATAGGAAATGTTGAAGCCTTCGACATAAGTATGTGCATCCATAGAATTACAGATTCGTATTATAGGATTTGAATTACCTCTTGAGTTCTCAACTCTACTGAATAGTGAGAAAGATCATAATGTGCGTTCAATAAAATTAGCTTCACTAAAATCAAACGTTAAGTTCATGCAACTTCTCTCTCTGTCCTTCTCTCTCTCTCTCTCTCTCTATATATATATATATATATATATATATACATATATACATATATATATATGGTTTTCTGTGCCGCTCCCTTTATTATTATCATTATTATTATTATCATTATTTGGAATCTCACACCAGTTGCCTGGTGGTAACCGCTGGAGTTTGAGTGACAGCAAGTCTCCTCAAGTCTCCAGCCCTCCTCTCCTAGTACTAGCAGGTCGCAGTAATTCTGCGATTTACAGTTTCACACCGGTTGCCCAGTGGTTATCGCTGAAGGCTGAGTGACAATAAGTCTCCTCAGGTCTTCAGCTAACGTCTCCTCTCTCTTTCGCATATCATGACAGAGCTACAATTCGTTGCAGTACTTATGTGCTGTGGTCTGTACGGTCTCTATCCTTCCCCTAATCCCGATCTCCTCCAGTCTCTCCCTCAGCGTTTTGGGGACAGTTCCTAGTGCGCCCACTATGACCGGTACTACCCTGGTTTATTATTATCATTATTATCATTGTTGTTGCTGTTGTCGTTATTATTATTATTATCATTATTCACCATACGTTTTTTTAATCGAGTTGGGAAGAGGTAAGAGAGAGTGAGAAAGTCGAAGAGAAAGAGAGAGAGAGAGAGAGAGAGAGGGAAAGAAAGAGAGAAAGAGAGAGGGAGAGATTAAGTGTGAGTTAGTATGTAATTCAATGAAAAAAAAACGAACAATTTTGCAACATCCATCCCATTTGAAATTGACGACTCCAATCAGCAGCGTGTCGACCCCTTTGTTAACTGTTCGGAAGGTCGTCGGAATAGGTGGTTCACAGAGATGTGAGATACACAGGTTATTCATTTTCAGACAGAAAAGGCAATGCTGTTGCTTTTTTTTAATGCATGTATGTAACAACAACTCCCATATCCCCTTGAGTCCTATAAGACATGAACAAAGTGTCTGGAGTACACCCTTTCGAAATCGTAGGCCAAGGTTAAATGGCGAACCTAGACCCCACCCAAGCACAGTCCTGATAACAGTCGATGCGCTTCAAATAGAGGTATCTATATCTTAAATAAAAGTACTCATGTTTGACTAACTTTGTATTCAGAGCCAAGCATCTCCAGGAAACCCAACTAGATGTGTTTATACAGGGAAATTCAAAGAACGTCTCAGAATAGCGTAAATTGGGTAAATGTTGATATATCTATTTCCAAATAGAATGATGAAAACAAATCATTGATAATTTTTTTCTGCTTTGGGTTTCGGGGGAAATTCATGGGTGGGCCTCGTAGATGGGAAATCATTTTTTATGACCGGATGTGTGCCATGTTTTTCGAGGCGAGGAGAGATGCCTGAGAGATTGCAATGACTGATCCATAGATTTTACTGAGTGATAATAGCATACGAGTAATATCCATTAAGACTGGGTCGTGGGTTCGTTTTACATCCAAGATTGCCGCAATTTGTTCTTTCTGGTTATATATATATATATATATATATATATATATATATATATATATATATATATATATATATATATATATATACAATGATAACCAGCTTGGCTTTACCCTGTTTAGCACGGATCCATCATAGCGGTCTTTTGCGAATATTTTTCGTAATATATATATTCATTAAATTCCCGAAAAGAATCATTACCATACATATACGCTCCGTTGGGGGTGATCAATCAAAAACTTAGCAAAGAGGGTGATAGAAGAATAAATTGATTTTTCAAAAATACTGATTAACATAAACTTACATAACATATTGATCCCTGAATTAAAAACCTATTTGTGAAGGGGTCAAAAAACAGAGAAATATTTCCCTGCACCATCGACCAACGTGTGTTTGTAAAAATCTAAGTTTCTACAATGAACAGTAAGGTCTGAGCTAACAGTACATATTCTTTTTTAATTTGAAATGCATGTATATGAGTACCACTTCAGATATAAATGTCCGAACACATGAATAACTCAAAACCAACAATAGTGATTTAACAGGTCTGTTTTGGGTAACGGTGAATAATAAAAGAGATGATAACGGGTGGTCACCAAAATAACTGTAAACTCTACACTTAAGTTGTTGTGGTATGTGGATGAATAAACATATCCACATACATGATAATTTATCCAGTAGAAATATACATCAACACCTAGTGATATTTCTCATGCATTGGAAAGTAGCTAGCAAACGAGATACGCAGCACTGATCAATCCTGAATTTGTTGAGGCTCAACAACAACATGATATATTTCAAAATGATTGCAGACACAATATTTTCAGTTGGAAATCATTACGTACATTATGATCGATGTTTCCTTTATTTTTTACATTACCTGTGCGGGACGAAAAAAATATATATAAGAGGCGTGCCAAACAAATATTTCTTTTTTTTCACTTTTGAGACGATCATTGATTTATAATCCAAGTTTTACAAAGCGAAAGTCAATTACTCTATCATGGGCGTCATGGATAGATTATTTTCTGAACCTGTCAAGTTTGTCACGCAATCTCATGTATTTCCAGTTGCATTTTGGCATATGATCTCTGGGGATCCACGTTATGAGCTGTGATATCCAGCAGTTGTCTGATATTCTTGCAACATGACTAGTCCATTGCCATTTGAGGTTTTTCATGGTTTTTATGATATATATGTATATATATATATATATATATATATATATATATATATATATATATATATATATAACAGAAAAAACAGGAATCAGATATATTTGATTGCGGTTATTTCTCTTATATACTGTGCTGTCTTGTGATCTCTCTGTGTGAGGTTGAGTATGATTGTTTGTTTTGTACGTTTCATGTTTCTCAGTGTGAGGGGCAATTTTTCGGTTATGTTCTTGTTTCAGCTCCATATGTGATTATCAGAGGATGCATCAGTTGTATACTCTTCTTTTCGGCATTAATGAAATTTCCTCGTTCTTAAAAGTCGGGCTAGCTCTCCCAAAAGCTTGCCCACGTAGAGTGATTCTCCGCTTGTTTTCTACTTTTTTTTGAGGATTTCATGGAGATTTGTTGTCCTAGATAGATATAGTGACCCACTCATCCTGATCTTTGTGTCTTTATCCTCTTTCCATTAGCAAAGACGAGTTCTTGGTAGATAGTCTAGTGACTTGGTTTGTATCTCAATTTCAATCCTTTATGATATCTCTGTAAACCTGGAATTAAATGATACTACTTTATGCAAAACAGATATTACAAATGCTTGTTCGGTATTCAATTTTTTTATCATTAGATGTTGTTTTCCTCAACAAAAACATTCGAAATTCGTGTACACCACTAAAATTTCACTACGTAGCGTTTTTCCTGTGCGTTGCGACCAAGCCACATTGTTGAGAGGGAAAACTGATAATAGATTGTTATTATAACCCTGTATATCGTTGTTTCATTCAGAACAGCATTCAGCCCTGCAAAAACTATCTGAATACAATCTAAGAAATAGAGAAATAAAAATATCAATTTCATATCAATTTCGATAATGTAAAATGTTTATAACAATGCATTTAATAACAATGTAAGTTTACAACAATGAATGTAAATTGTGCCAATATCTTAGGTATTTGCTGTATTTTTTTCACTGAATTATAACGCTGTAGTTTATACTTAACCAAACTTTCCCTACTATTCTAGCTCTTATACCATGTTCATTCTAGCCGTTATCCTGTTTGTTTGACCACTGGGTGTCGTTAGTTCCATATTTCCTGTATCTTCTTTAGTATTCTCAATCCTTCCATATTTTCAACTCCTCTAGTATCGATTTCAGTGTCTTTCACACAGTTCCAAGTGCATCTAGTATCACTGGCCCTATCACACACAAATATGGACCATATTTCACACTTTCCTCAGGCTCGAGGCCATATCCAGGTATTTTTCTAGGTTTTCTCTCTCTGATCACAATATCCAGACCTGGTCTTCTTGCTTGGATGGTATAGTTGGTTTGGATGTCGAAAGATATTACTTAACAACCGTTGACATCGAAGATGGCAAAAAGTTCTATCCCTTTTTATATATGCATGTTTGTGAGCTCCCGTGCTCCTGTCTATGCTGTTTTGTCTACATACTTGTACTCCACTAGGCCCCTTCTAAAAATCTTTAAAAAAATATTTTTGAAAAAAAAGAAGCTTTTTTGACTTTTTTGATTCCTTATTCTACTTTGGATATTTTGCAATGGAAAGCGCTACTGATGTCTTTAATAGGATTTATCATGACCATATGTATTTTTTGATAAAATTTTTCTTCATTCCTTTAAATTTCATAATAATTATTATTTGAATTCTCACACCAGTTGCTAGGTAGTCGTTGCTGAAAACTTAATCATGGTAAGTCTTTTCAGGTCTCCAGCCCCTCTCCTCACGTATCACAGAAGCGCTGTGGTTTGTATTGTTTTGGCCTGGTCCAGCTTTAGTTACATATGTATTTTTCATTCTAATAATTTGTCAATTGCTGACGATATATCTCATATTTCCAGTGATTTCTAGCAGTGTTGTGTTCTGTACAGTTTTAACCACTCTGCTTCTATCAAGCTACTCCAATCTTATTTCCAATGTCTTTAACACCGTCCCCGGTGCACTTACTATTACTACAATGAATACTTGTCAGCGATATTTTCTGTTTTGAATTCTCTGTGTAGTTGTTTTTGTTCCCATTTCCCCCTCCTTGTTGTCTTCTTTCCTACTCCCTCGTTTGCTACTTTTTAGTTGTTTCTTGCACTGCTTCGAGCACTTTACATTATATCTTCACCGCTTCCTTGCACACACTTGTCACGTACTTAACGCTGATGTTTAAAATTATGATGAATATCACAGAGAATATCTATTTTGATGGAAAGAAAGAGACTCTTAACAGAAGGATAGAAGTGATGACGAAAGGGAGCAAGGGGACCGAATGGCTTGATCTACACAGAAAAAATGATTCTAGAAGTGAGAAAAAGAAGGGAGAATGTCGCAATATGACAAATTGACAACAGAATAGCATGACATGATCCCACATAGATATATATTTGAATGATCAGCGAACCGTTGGTGAAATTCATAGCCAACTCTATGGAAAGTGGAAATTAGATTTGATAGTTGTCGGAGAAAGCCTGGCAGAGGTAAGTATAAAAAGGAGAATTCTTCAAGGGGTACTCTCAGTCTCCACTGCCATCAGTACTATCAATGATAGCACTCAGCAGAATGTTGGGAAAACAGCAAGAGATATCAATTTTCTAAAAAGAACAGTCAGCCACCATTGTACATGGATGGCATAATGCTGTTTGCAAAGAAACAGGAAAAGACTCACAATTTAGCACAAAAAGTTAAAGCAATGACACTGAAACAGAGTTTGGGATAGAAAGATGCAGACCTATGATAATGGACCGGGGTAGCTTATAGTGGCAAAAGGAATCGACTTACCCGACAACGAAAATATTAGAACACAGGGCCGATATAAATACGTAAGGGTTCTCAAACGTAACTCGATAAAACAGGAAGAAATGAAAGAGAATATAAGAAATAAGGACTGTTTCGGAAGTAAGATATACAGATCCATTTCTTGGATTGACAAGGGAAGGACGGCCTTCAAGGAGCTTGTGATGATGTACAAGGCTCTGCACCCAGAGATGACACAGACTGTATCTGTGAAGGAAAATGGGTAACATAGAACAGATGAAAGTAGAAAACCATGTCCAATAGGCCAAAACAGGGTTATTATTATTATTATTATCATTATTATTATTATTACTATTATTATTATTATCATTATTATTATTATTATTATTATTATTATTATTATTGTTGTTGTTGTTGTTGTTGTTGTTGTTGTTGTTCCTGAGTATTACTGCTTTAATTTGAGTTTTACCTGTCTTTCATCCTTGGGAACAGCTACATCCTTAGAGTTGAAGATGTCTCCTGATGATATTGGGTGCCTTTTGCATTTTGTACTCAGTTTCAGGAGATATTTTTTCTGATTCGTATTCACTTTTCCCTATGTCCAAGTAATGATTGATACAATCGCACTTTTGCTGTTCTATTACCAAGTTTTGATATTTTACCAGTTTTCCCTTTTCTTTTGAGTCAATATTCCTGTCTGCAAGGCATGAGATATCAATCAATATAATATCATGACTTCTTTATTAATAATGACAATATCTAACCCTCCAGCTTTGATTTATCTGCCAGTGATGGCGTTGAAGTCATAAAGTAATTTGAATTTTTCACTCTCTAATGCAGTCCCGGATTTATGCCCTCACCACCCTTCTGTTCTCGAAAAACCTGATAATTTGGATGAATTATGAAGTGTGGCTGCTACTGAGTTATGTCTCTCAAGGTACACAGTTTGCACTAATTTTAGACAGACAGACATTATGTGTTCTACTGTTTCCTGATATTCATTACAGTCTCTACGCTTGTCTGACGGTTTTGCTTTAGAGTTTTGAGGAGCATGCCAATAGATATTTGATGCCTTATCCTATGCTGAAATAACCAGCACCTCTGTCACCGGTTTAAGATGTTCTGTATTGAGCCACTGATATGTGTGCAAATTCATTTTGTCAACCACTACAGCCTATTTCTGATGAATGGTTCTGTTCCTCCAGCTAGTTTCTTTTTTTTGGTGCTTCTTTTTTCAGCTTTTGGCATAATGACAAGAGCCCACACCCCCGCGCGTAGCATTGTCATTTGTGGCTCTCGACTTAAGTTGACATAATCTGCAAATGATGTTTCTTCTAAGGCCGCTAAATCCTCGATTGCAAAGAGTCCTCATCTTTTTTTTTCTTGGGATATACAGTCAATATCAGATACTGGATGTAGCGCTTCATATATTGTCATCTTTTTCCCGGTTTTTGTATTTGCTTTTCGAAGCTCTTCTTTAGTCCAATCAATTATTCTCGCCGGGTTTGTTATTACTGGTCCTTCAAAGATGTTAATTGTAGTTATTCAATTATTAAGGTTAGGTTAAGGAATCCTGATAGATTGTAATTGTATGTAGTATCTAGGTACGGCCTTTTCTTTCACCTCCTTATTCCTCATTTAATGTGACTGGTTGATCCTTAACTATGCATTTCATCTAAATTTACTATCATTATTTGCTCCCCTGATGGTGGTAAGAAACTTTCAGTTTATACTGGTTTTCCTTTATTTATAATAACCGTTGCAAATTTTCTCATTCAATATTTCACTTGAATATCCCAAGAAAAAATTCTGACTGTATTTTCCAGACTTTCTGTCCCTTAATCCATTTTTTTTTTCGCAAATCTTTGAGTCATCTTTATTGATCAGACGAGTTAATTGCATAATGCCTTTTTGGTAACAGTTTTTGCGTTCTTGAAAATGGAGGTGATTGAGATCAGTGTCATTCTGAATAGAAGCGGTGAATATGAGTCTCCTCGGAAAATCCTTCGCTTAATCTGTACATTAATTGTTTCTGAGTTGATCTCCCCATCCTTCTTGCTCTCAACAGGAGAAACTTTATATTTTTTAACACTCCTCCCAGCCTAAACGTTTCATCAACCACGAGTGCGCTTTTTAGATAAAATTATTAGAGTCAATATCATTTTTAGAACTCAGCGTTTTTTCTTTGCGTGTTAAATGATCATTTTATCAATACAAAGGCGGTTTTTGGTTCCTCTCGATTCTCCTTTGCAACGTTGCCGTTGCCATGATCTCAAAAGGTGGTTGTAAATTGCATATGAAACGATCTATGTAAGAATTTTTGAATTGTTGAGGGGCAGGTTATTGGCTTGGTGACTACTTTTTTGTCTTCATCAAGCTTGTTTTGCCTCCCCTTATCCTGGGATGTCACAGTGAATCAATGGTTGTAACTGTGATATTGACCGTGTGGGTGTCATTGAGGTATTTTAGCCAGTGTCCCTTAATCTTATCATTACATTGTTATTTCCAAATATTTCATAGCTTTTGTTAACTTTTTAAGTGCATCTGGTGTTATAATGAGATTTTATTGACCATTATTATTGCTCTTGAAAAACTTCAGGAATCAATTTTGAATTTATATTATATTGTTCCGGATAGTTTCACAGCTTTTTCAAGAACTGTGGTGTTTCAGTTTTGTCTGGAAGCATAGTTAGGCGTCCTCTATTTGTATTAAAGAGGTCACTGTAAAATAGTTTTAGATTTTCTTTAAATGATTTATTTTGGCTGAATGTTTCACACCTGGTTGTATAATTTCCAATCTTATGTGCCAGCGCTGCTATTATTTGTTTCACTCTCTCTATGCAAACATTTTTAGGTCTTTTGCTAATGTTATATTTCCAGCTAATTTCTTCTTTTTTTTTAATGTCTTCCAGCTAGCCTTCTCTCATCACTAAAAGAATACTTAAGTCTTTTTGTAATTTTTTCAATCCGTTATTTAACCGAGTTCTCATCTAGGCTCCTTTTTTCCTTCTTATGGTTGATTACTTTGATCTCTTTGCCAAATAGTTCAGTCGTTGTTTTTTTCCAGCTGTATGCACAAAACATTATTGTTAGTATTATTAGTTGTATCTTAATTCCAGGTATCAATCGTTTGATGCAAGGGGTCGAGTGACAGAGAAGATTTTCAAATTTCCAGCACTGTTCTCGGTATTTTTGCCAACACCAGCTCAGTCATGGACAAGAGAGTTTAGATCATTCTTCAAATTTTCAATCATGACTCTTGCGTCTTTCTACAACACTAATTATTATTGGTATCATCCAGACTTTCATGTTCAAGAGCTATTTCAGTTCCAAATATTTGTAGCGTTCTTTCCCGTTCAATTGAAGTTGAAATAGTTTTGTTGATTCTTGCTGCCCGTTGTTAATACTAACATTTCTAACAGCACACTAATACTCATTTTTCGTAGTATTATTTGTATCCAGTAGAGTTATTACGATTATCATGGTCATAAATGATCAACCGTAGCCATCAAAAGGTATGAAGGGCTGTATCTTTTATTATATGTGCGTGTCTTCGTATTCTCTTTTTGTTTATTTGTATCTTCCGGCTCTCCCTACCAGACCGTTCTGTCTACAGACTCGAAAATGGACATCAGTCCTCTACTTGACCCCTTCTAAAATGTATTTTTGGATTTGGGGAAAAAAAACAACCCTTTTTTTACCTTCTGAGAAATTTATGGTTTATTAATGATATTTTCTTACTCTATTTTAGATATTTTTAAGTGGAAAACACCGGTGATGTCACAAAGAGATCTCATTCAGACCATAGTTATTTTTTGATGAATTTTTTTACGTAATTTCCTGACACTATGTCTGTTCAATTATAGTCTGTGATGAAAGTCCTCATTATGTTCGCCCCTTTATATTGGAATAGCTGCGCATCGAACAAACCAGAATAAATTGCACTTTATACTGATCGATCAGTCCTAGGATTGGCTTAAAGGCTCCCTCTCCTGAGTATGCGTAGAACTAAATACAACTGGTCAAGGGTGGATTACGGAGCAAATTTCACGCGTCACAAAATCTGAAAGCAGCTGATAATCTGGCCGCCGGTCACTCACTTCCGCCTTTAAGTACTCTGGTCCTCGCGCTATAAAACACAACATGACCCAATCCATTGTCAGGGAACCGGAAATTGGCTGCCATTAGATTGGAACGACAATGAGTTTTCACTCCCAATCATTAAAGACGACAATCCCATCTATCTATAAATCTATATATCTATCTATCCATGTGAGACTGTTCAGCACTCTCTCTCACTCTCTTTATATTCATATTTTTATAGTCCCTTGTTTATATCTATCCATCTATCTATCTATCTATCTATCTATCTATCTATCTATCTATCTATCTACCTATCTATCTATCTATCTATCTATATTCTATGCATGTCTGTGTCTTTCAGTATATATATATATATCAATTTTAGTCTTTGAATGACTGAATCACTCTCTCTCTCTCTCTCTCTCTCTATCTATCTATCTATCTATATATATATATATATATATATATATATACATACATATATATATATATATATGTATATATATGTCTCTCTTTTCACTTCTATGTATGACAGTGTCTCTCACTTTGTTTATATCTGTCTATATATCTATTTCAGTTTACGCCTGTTTATTTCTATCCATCTATTAATCCATCCATCCAAGTCTGCTCTTTCTGGTTCTACTTTTTTCCCTAACATAAAGTGCACGTGACACCCGGTGATCCAAACAGTCATTTAAACTTCATTTCCGTCATGTTCAATCGACAGATTCATCCCCCATTGGAAAAAAAGATAATCTGAAGCGACAGACAGAGGTCGTAGCAAAGTGATCAAAACAGAAAAACGTTCAAAATTATTTGGCGAATGACTGACAGGATTCACCTTTGAGCTTCCGATTATACATGTAGATCGTATTTGTGTCTAATAATTGATTAAACATTTTTGCTTCTTTTCAATCTTGTATCTTTATTCACGACACTAGTACATTTATACTGTGATATTCATCAAATAAATACGTCAAAAACGTCGAATACTCCAATAATTTACAATAAAGTGACTCTGCTGGGGCTTCAGTAATTACATATTTCAGTGATTTTCATCTACTCTAATAATTACTTGTACAATGACTCTACTGGGACTCCATTAAGTGATTTAAATCTACTCTGATAAATATATATACAGTGATTTCCTATTGTAATAATTACATATACAGTGACTTCTATCTATTCAAATAATTACATATACAGTGACTCCAATCTATTCTAGTAGTTATATATACAGTGACTCCCGTCTAGTCTAATAATAATGCTTACAGGGAATCTCATCTATTCTAGTAATTACATATACAACGAGTTCCGTCTGCTCTAATAAATACATATACAATGACTTCCATCTATTCTAGTTATTACATATACAGTGACTTCCATCTATTCTAGTGATTACATATACAGTGACTCTCATATGTTCTAGTAATTACTCATACAGTGTCTTCCATTTATTCTAATAATTCTACAAAGACTTACTTCCATTTGCTGACTTTAACACTACCTGATCTCCCGCTTTACCATAATTGTTTTCTGCACGAACAAGCTGATAACTTTAAAGGGGAAGGGACACTATGACGATAAAGCAACAAATGCTACAAATCTGTGACTTAAAATGGGTTTGAGGAGATTTTGACTGGCAATCTGTAGGTTGTATAATGGGAATCGGGCATTTTCAGTGTTCAGGAATTGAAGTAAACGTTACTCGCAAAAAGGGCTATCGTATGCGTAAAATGATCAAATGGCTTATAGATTTACGGTGGAAATGTATGAAAAATCGTTTCCTCACAGAAATGCCTTGAAACTCCGGTAAAGCCGGCCACCAGTAATGAGGATTGAGTAGAAGCACTATTCAAAGGATACGAATATTGTACGTACCATATTGTGATACATCTTTTTCAAAAAATAAGGGAATGTTATTGTTATAAAAATATGGTCAGTATTGGAAACTCTGTGAGAGAATCCTTAAAAGAATTGAAGTTGTCAGATGTACGGTATAGCAAGCCGAAGTGTGATGAGTCAATGTTTAACTGGAATAAAATTCCAACATGTTGATGAAACATTACATTATAATGAGATGCCTATAGAGGCATCAAATGCAAATAAATATAGATTGTAGGACAAAACAAGAATGGTTAGTCACGAAATAGGAACCTTCACGTGACTAATGACTTTTGGCAGCATGCTGTGTTGGGGGTTTATCTATCAAAAATAGGGAAAAAGATGATCAACGAATGAGTAATTCCTCTTCTTTTTTGTTGGGCGATGATCACTGTGATGTCCGAATTAAAAAAAAAACAGATATGAATACTGCCAGACACAAACTGGGGACTAATTTAGCATAAAATCACTTTATAAATCGAAACCTCACCAAAAAAAAAAACTTCAGGTGGGATAGAAACACAAAAAAACTCAGTTTTTATAGCCATAAGAAGGAGAAAAAGTTCGAATTTTCCGTCTTTTATCTTCATTATTTCGGCTTGTATGTGCGACAGCTAAACACCACGCTTGTTCCTTCAGATGTGATCCTTAATTTTTTTGATTTTGAAAGTCACTCAAAAAATTTGAGAGAAAACATTTCGATCGGCAAAACTGGATTTCAAAACATGAAACAAAAATTAGAATCTAGATATTGACAACACTGAACTCAAAAATTCGAATAAACAAAATAAAACAGAGAAGTTTTAAATCGTTGGCCCCAATAAATACATAGATAAACAGACAGACAGACCAACTCAAAAACTAGAGAAACATATGTTAACCATTTTAGTTGATTTTGTTGAATGATGTTCATTAGGAAAAATAATATGAATTTAAGAGTACAACGCTGAATGTAAGATGATGAATAATTTGTTTGGGGTTATTTACAAGATTTGTTCCTAACTGCTGATGGTGTTGATAATTGCCTACGTAGTATCTTCTTCGTTCATTTTCTTTTTTTTTTCCTCATTTTTTTCACAAGAGTTATCTCCACCTTGACACATTAGTTTCGTTGCCTGCTTGGGAATGCAACTCCTCTTAACATTTGCCACATAACTACTAAACACTTGGGTCTGACACATTCCACTCATGCTGAAGTTAATTAAAAGGTGCCATAATATAGAATGATAGTCATACTAAGGACACGCCGAGAGACATGGAGAAGACACTTTAACTGGAAAGGATATATACTGAAAATATATATAGAAAAGTCTGCGGAATCCATCTATCTATCTATCTATCTATCTATCTTTTCACCGTAGTCCCACAAATAGCCGACTAGCTAGCCAAGTTTGCAACAGATTCTTCTCTCTTGGAGTGTCAGTGCATATGTAGATACCTCTGTGTGTTTTCTCCGGGCGTCCTTGGTCCCATTTTCTGGCTTACGACCTCGAAGATTTGCATGAATACACCACTACGCAGCACGTAGAAAAATTTTTCTCCTTTAACGCTTTTCAAGCGCTTTTCTGGGTCTCTATATTCATTTTGGGATTAACAATGCCCGACCTTGCGCTGGTAATTCAAGATAATTTTAGATATAATACCTAGTTATTTAGATGATTTTAGATAACTTCGTTTAGAAAATTAGTTCTGGTGAATGGGCTACAGTGAGTCTTTCCTGCTAGGGACTGATATAAATCTATCTATCTATCTATCTATCTATCTATCTATCTATCTATCAATTTAATTGTGTTCGTATCTCTGTATCTATCTCTACATCATACATGTGTCTACCTAAGCTCACTCATGTCTCTCTGATCATCGGCATTCACTCACAAGTTTCGCTTGGCAGAAGGGTAAGTGTGTGAGGCACCGAGGAAAGATAAAACTCACCACCCAGTAGTGAAGTTCTGCAACATTAGCTTGCTAACGATTTTCACGCAGCAAGGTTCCCATTCTCAGCGTATGTCACATACTATTCGCATCTATCTATCAATCCATCAATCTATATATCTATCTTAATCTAGTACAGAGCCACTTGTGTATGGCACCAAGTGATGAACTTACACCTGGAAATATTTCTGGAGTTATTAACTGGCTGTGGAAGAGTAAATGTAGATCCAACTCACTACAGCAGTAATTCATTATAATATATGCTTGCAAACTGCTGCCCCAGAAAAAAAACGCCTCATTTAACCATATATCTATCAATCAATCAATCGATCTATCTATCTATCTATCTATCTCAACCATTTTGTATCCATATATCAAAGACTGTTCTTATGTACGTATACATGGATCTGTGTCAGTCTATCTATAGTATGAAATAAACCATGATTGCTACATTCTCGACATAGAAACAAATCCCTGAAACAAGACAGAAAACTCCACCCCTGAGAACTCCGAACATCATGATCGGAATTTCGAGGGCTGGTGACAGACTGATGAGGAATTTCAGCTGTGATCACCTGCCTCTCGTAGGGGCTGTTGCATTAGCTACTTGTTGTCAGCTCCTCCGTGACATGATTGTAGGCTGAGCCCCCCTTCTCTCAATCTCACTATCTCTCTGTCTCTCTGTCTCTCTCACTCTTTCTCTTGCCCTCTGGATGGTGAACTTCAACACGTGCTCGCAAGATGTTCACTCCTCCCCGGATCTCTGCGGAAGATCAAAGGAAAGTTCTCGGGTTGGAAAAGTGGGTGAAAAAAAAAAAAAAGAAGATTGTCGTAAAATTGAGATACAAGGCGAAAAAAGATTTTAAAAAAAGTAACGACGTAGAAATTAGCGATAAAATATAGAGAAGAAAGAATGTTGAACCTTAAAAAAAATTCCGGAAATCAAAAAACGTAAACAAAGGAATAGATCAAAGTGTGGCTTAAAAACAATGCTCGTGTGAACGTATTCTCGACAAACACTCCTGCAAAACAGATGCTGGCACAATGAGTGATAATCAGCGATCCAGGTTCGAAATCCAGCTAAGACAGTTTGTGTTCACTCCGCTCTAATGTCGTCGGGGAAAGGCATTGATCCACCTGTTCTTCCCCCAGATATGGTTGAATACTTATGCAGACTTGATTCTCCAGCTAATAGGCAGACAACTCTGTGTGGTGAGGGATGTGCTCTGTCAGGCTCTTGACACACCCATGGTGGAATCATCCATGATGCCCTATCAACTACATTGTGAGATTTAACAGAAAAAAACCCAAAACAAAAACAACACAGCTTGTGGAAGAATTTCATTAAGTAAGATAGTGTAACACCAAAGAACTGATTAGATAAAGGCTAACTTGTAGCTTTGAAATCAGCATTTGAATTCCCGTTCATCGCCATAGTTCGAACACCAACAACAGATACTGGTGAATAGTATAGTCCTTTGGCAACGAGAAACGTTCATGATGGCTCTCATGCATATTTGATAAGCTTGAGTAAATTAGTTCATTACCTACATTACGCGGCAAATTGCCAAAACGATTTACTAGATTAGCGTAGTCTGTATTTATTTCGTTAATTTAATGTGGAATTTATGAAACGTATTTTGTATGATTATACACATACACACACACATACACAAACAAATACACACACACATACACACACGCATATATACTTATATTTACTTAATGTATGCATGCATTTTGTGTGTGTGTGTATATGTATGGTTTAGAAAGCTTTATAGCTGTGAACACTGAACACATTAAAAAAAAAACTTCTTTTCTTTTCTGTGGGGTCTGTTCAGTCTCTTACTTACCGAATCTGTTAATGTAATTCATGTAATTTTCTTCATTATTTTTTAAAATGTTCTACGTATACTTTGTTATCATGATATGATTTTTTTCTTGTTGGGATCATCAGTTGTTAACTATGTAACTGTTTCAGAGACATCAAAAAACAAAACAGTTATATTAACATGGTACCCCAACAGTGTTGATCAAACACAACCTCCTTTTATATATATATATATATATATACACGCTATGTACTATTGTGTCATCAACAGACAGCTGTTTCGATCTATTGCATTTCTTCAGTGTGGCTATGGACTTTATCCAGAGACAGAATTGAAATCCTCACATCGGACCCGGAGGCCGATATCCTACCTCTGGACTACGGTACTTAGGGTGAATTTAAGCGATATATTCATTTATGCAGAAACTCCTCATCCACGAGAATGTTCTATTCCTATGGAAGAGCATTGCATAAGCTCACAATGAATGAGTTACCTCGCTTAAAGAGTGCTCAACCCTGAATATATATTTAGAGAGAGAGAGAGAGACAAAGAGGAAGAGAGAGAGACAGAGGATGATTAAGAGTTATTTCAATTTTAAATTCGTTGTATTATAATGTGGTAAACTGATAGCTGACATAACGCTGTAAAAAAAAGTTGAGGTTATTCACATATTGAATACATCGGAACCGAAGTTCAATGGTGTATCCATTAGAAAGTTCAAACACCATTTTTGTCAGATAACGTGACCCCTAGTAGGAGATAATTTTAAGAAGAAACAACTTTCTATCACGTTTCAAGCTAATCTAACTCGGACAAACGGAAGAAATCCATTTTGAAACTAAGTCTAAACACCTTTATTACCGGATCAGTTCACTGTGAGTGGACAATATTTATAAGTGAGAAGCATCTTATCAATAGACACTTATTTTCAAGTAAATTTAGCTTAAAACAGCTGAGCTAAAAAAATGGTGACAGACCGAAACGCTGAGCAATGGACAGAGTCTCTAATAAGGGAGTATCTCAAAAAAAAATAAAATCCACATCAGTATGGTCCCGTTCTATTAGTATGGAACGTGAGAGACTGACCTTCAAACTGAAAACCATGCACCTTGAATATAAAAAATCACATTCTGAAACATATGAAATAGACTGGTCATATCAGACAAAAGACGGACATCACGACTAAAAACATGAATCCAAAGAGATTCCACCCAAAACCGAGGCAGGCAGAATACAAAATAGAGAGATAAACCTGACGAGTTAAGAAAGTATAAGCTCCGCTAATGATAGCGAGGTCTGGCGAGTCCTGGGGAAGGTCTAGGTCCAACAGAGGATGATAAAAGACTGATGATATATATATATATATATATATATATATATATATATATATATATATATATCAAAGAAAAGAAGATTATTGAGAGAGCTTTACCTACCTCTTATGTAGGTACTGGACACTGAATAAATCAAATGAAATCAATCTCACAGCCTTTTGTGTTTATTTTTGCCCTAAAACATTCAAAAATTGATATCGGTGAATTTTGAATTATATATATGTGTGTGTGAGTGTTTGTACATGTGTACGTTTGTATGTGTGTATGTGAGTGTGTACAATGTTTATAGACTGATAAGTAGCTAAAGATACATCTGTGCTTAAACCGGATTAATCCTGTAGCCTCACATATGATAAAAAGATCAGAGACTTCTAACACTGTATTCTTCAGAGATTCGGGAAAGAGACGGTTTTTGTGTAGTCTTGATGATTTATACCATCAGCTAGAAAACAGGGAATGCAATTACACCCGAATTGTATTTGTGGGTGGCAATCAATCGTCTACGTTCCCCGATAAGACTGGAACAAAAGAATAGATTGGATCCCAATGTTTGGTTACTCAAAATCACCCCGTTTGAAAGATACCATAAATTACTAGTCGGAATTTTGTTTCCCTGACTGTTTCAATAATTACCTGTGCCAACAAGTTGGAGAGGAACACACACACACACACACGCACACGCACTCGCACTCATCTATCTATCTATCTATCTATCTATCTATCTATATATATATATATATATATATATATATATATATATATTCGATCACATCCTTCAGGCTTTCTGTCTTTCCGTCTATCCACACGATATCTCAGAAAGTACTCCATAGATTTTAAGAGAATTTGGGGAAAAGGTAGACAATGCATTGAGGAAGCGTTAGTTGAATTTGAGGGAAGACCTGAGGATTCATTTTTGATTTTCCATTTTTCTTTTCAGACACGTTCGTACACAGTCTTGACTCTGCATACAATATCTCCGAAAATTCTCAATAACATTTTGTGGGATAGACCAAGAAATGACTGATCGAAGTTTGGGGGTGCATCCATCCACAATTACTCCCCCCACCTCGTAGTTATATGTCCACACTATATAGGATCGCCAATATTTTACGTCTTTCCACTCGATATCACCAAAAGCACCGAATGGATATCAATGAAGCTCAATGGAAAAATGGATAAATGGCCACGAAAGGAGTGATTGGATTTAGGGACGGATCCATGTGCTCTTACCCGCCCCCCATATCATACTTATATGTTCACATCAACCATTGAATAATAATAATAATAATAATAATAATAATAATAATAATAATAATAATAATAATAATAATAATAATAATAATAATAATAATGGACGCACTGGGGACTGTCCCAAAGACACTGAGGGTGAGACGGGAAGAGATCGGGATAAGGGGAAGGATTGAGACTGTACAGACCACAACACTACTAGGAACTGCACGGATACTGAGGAAAGTGCTAGAAATTAAAGACTGCAACATTAACTGTCAACAGTGACCCAACAAAGGAAGGGAAATGAAAGTGGAAATGCAAACCTTAGCTCTGAATTGATTGGTGAAGAGAGAAGAGGCGTAGGCTGAAGTGCTGAGGAGGCTTATTGTCACTCACCCCTCAGCAATGACCACTAGGCAACCGGTGTAAAACTGTAAACTGCAGTATTACTGCGACCTATGAGTACTAGGAGAGAAGGGATGGAGAGTTGAGGAGACTTGCTGTCACTCAAACTCCGGCGGTTACCACCAGGCAACTGGTGTGAGATTGCTGATAATAATAATAATAATAATAATAATAATAATAATGATAATAATAATAATAATTATTATTATTATTATTATTATAATGTCTGTCTACACGAGTTCTCTATGAATTTCAATGACATTCCGTGGAAGTATGGGCAACGGGCTAATGAAGGAGTGATCAAGCATCAAAATGGATCCATGCACAATTAATCCCCCTGCTAAAGGTTGTAGCAGAGTTATCTGCCGTAATTGCTTTTTCCTTCTATGTGGTCAGTTGAACTTTTTCCCAAGTGTGATGATTCCATAACCTTTGTCAGGATTAGTATATGTCCCATAGACTTGTTTTAGAAGTGTGCTGGGTCATATGTTGCTAGTAGGAATCTTCGGTATCGGGGATGGGGGCAGAATTGTGTGAAAAAGGCTGAGAACCAATGGGTGGGACAAGTGTATCCATTATGATCCTTCAAACATAGAAAACATGTTTCAATAAGATAATAGCTTTCTTTAACAACTGAATGATATCAATGTTTTTCGCTTTTTTAAATACCCCTTTGAAAATGCAACCATTAAGTAACTAATTTGCTTAGTTTGAACTGGTTAATTTAATGACAATGTGTTACCGAGGAGACGAAGCACAAAGAACTATCCAGTCTAATGATATATATATATATATATGTATATATATATATATATATATATATATATATATATATATATATATATATATATATATATATATATACGTTTTTTAGATTGGGCAATTTATGATAACAGAATATGTTTATTGTTGATACATCTCTATTAAAGAAGATATTTCGTTCGGCAATGGCGTTAACGAATACCAGATCAAAGAGCTGACTACGTAAATGAATAAAGATAATGTGCTTCATGCTGAACCCGAACTCACAGCCACCAGTAAGCAGTCTTAATCCAGCTCTGCTGTACCAACTGAACTAACAGCGCTGGGAGCTTCCAACGAATTAGGTAAGGTTTCAGTAGAATTAACTTGTATTATGACCATTTTTCTGATCATTACCTCCTAAACTGGAGTGAGTATAATCTCTAAGAGCTCCTTGAGGGCCTCAAATAAGCCATATAAAACATATCGGCCGTCAACACACGGGTTAGACCTACCCAGAAGCAATAAGATCACCAGCAACTTTCGTCTCTTCCAGCGTTGTAGTTCAAGAGTTATTGTTTCCCATGTGCCCTTCTAATTGGCCATCAATGGGACATTATTCTAACATTTCATTGAAAATAAATTATGACCGATAACATCCTCTCTAACTCGACGATACAGCCAGTATATATCCATTGGATCTCTAAGGAATCAGTATCTGATGGAACAAGAATAAATTCAGGTCGATAAATAACGATTTTCTATATATGTTCTCGGCAGGTTTGCGGGATTAAGTTCAGATATATCGATCAAAGACGAGTCTCCTGCGTAGGCAAGGTAGGCATACTATTATATGTATCTCTATGTAATATTGTTTTTTATACATAATTTATACTATTCTATATTTCGATATATGCTCATGTCAAACAGTTCGTATATGCATGAAGGAATAACTCCAATTTATGATATAATCTAAACAACAAAATTTAATTAATTCGGGAGCGATACTTGTCCGATTTTACAACTAAGATTTATAGTCTAAACCTCTGACTGCTGATTGGCATAAAATTTCTCATCCCAAAGTGTAAAAAATGTAAAATAAGATAGTAACTACTGGTCAAAGTGTTTATTATGGTTTTACTCTATCTATTCCTCCTCGTCTTACTATACCTCACTCTTTTATATGTATATGCACACACACACACACGTAAGTGCACGCACACACACACACACACACACACAAACACACACACACACACACATATATATATATATATATATCCTGAAGGAGATGGTTTGTTTGCCGTGAAAATCAGAATTCGAAATTCTCGATTTCATAGAGAGCGAGCAAGAGAGAGAGAGAGAGAGAGAGAGAGAGAGAGAGAGAGAGAGAGAGAGACAGAGACAGAGACAGAGACAGAGACAGAAACACAGAGACAGAGACAGAGACAGATGAATGATTACATGGGAGATATTTAATCTATTTTCCTGAACGGACGATTCAGTTAGGTTCTGTAAACGATTCGAAGGAAGAGTTTGAAAATATAACCAATTTATTTTTCTCTTTTTTGACTTGCACCAATTTCTTTATCAAATGCACGTTGATAGATTTTAATTAAATCTACAACTTTGTTTATTCTCACATTTGACAGTTCCTAACCTTCTTCCAGGTTATTTCCCCTTAAAAATAAAAAACAACAAAAAAAACCCACCCTAAAACAAATAGAAACATAGATATATTTATAATTTTTCCTCTGCCAAATTGCACATTGGACAAAAAATGGCGGCAACTAAGTTCAACGGGTACAAAATACGCATAATTTTCTGTTCGTTCTCAAAATTAAATTCCTGGAACAATTTTTCAAAAAGTTGCCATTATTTAGTTTTCCGACCCGGTTTTTATCATTCTAAATTCAATTAACCCCCCTTCTCTCTCCCTAAGAAAAAAAATGATGATAAAATTAGTATAAGGATAACTTGTTCGTTTGATTTTATCTAAACCGCCATGCCTACCTTATTTTTCTTTTTATCCCGATTGCAAGTGTTTCGGTAATAATACCGGAAGTGCAACAGAGAAATCAGTGCAAACAGATCCATCATGTCGACCAGGCAGGACAGGTGTGCCATGTTCAAGGCTCTGGGTGGGTGAAGAAGTCATGCTGGGTTGGGGGTGGGGGAATATATAGAGGGATTCAGTGTTTGATATTGGTGAACGCGGCTGCGATGATTTGTGTTGGCATTCTGGTTTGATGGGTCTCGAGCGGCGGGGAGATGATGCTTGGGTGCATTGCATCTGAGAGAAAGAGTTGATAACAGAAGCAGGAAGAAAAAAAAAGGGTACGAGGAAAACGTTTTTTCAGGAAAGAGTGGTTCGAAGGGAGACTTTGGGAGAGAGAGATCAAGGCGGGAAAGGAAAGGAATAAAAAGTCAACTTCCCGACGATAAGGAGAAAGAAAGAAAGAAAGAAAGAAAGAAAGAAAGAAAGAAAGAAAGAAAGAAAGAAAGAAAAAGATAAGAGAAGAAGCAGATGGTGGAAGGAGTGTGAATAAAAAAGGAAAAAGCTGAGGGGAGCAGATAGATGGGAACGGACAGGAGAATTATATAAGAGAGAAATAAAAGGAAGAGAAGGAGGGAGAGAGAGAGAGAGAGAGAGAGGGGGTAATGAAGAGAAACAGGAAAGAGAGGAAGTTAAATAGAAGCAACAACGAGGGAAATAATTGAAAAAGACACAGAAAAAAATAAGGGGATGTAAAGATGTACCTCAGTTAACAACTGACTTCTGTTCGGACGATCAAGTCTCAAAACAAAATGGTCGTTGAACGAAAAGTTTGTTTTAGAGCTTGAGAATCCAACAATCACTGCATTTTTCTTTCTGTTTTTCAATTCAGTTTTTTTCTTTAGATCTTATCAAAATGACATGGGCGTTGTGATAAAAAAAAAACAATGAGGAAAACTCACCATCACAGTCAATAATTGAACTAAAAGAAAATTCCATCAAAGAATAAATATGGTCAGAATAAATTCCATCTATGACATCTTTGGCGTTTCCCACTGGAAACATGTGATTAATATCCAGAATAACATCTAGATTCTGTAGAAATGAACATAACATATCAACAAACATACAAACACAAGTACTCATGAAAGAGGAAAGGACTCTTTGCCACCTCTGATGGCTACGGTTGCACACTGATAAAAAAGTGATGAAAAATAAAGGAGATTCTTCATCTAAGAAATGCAAGCAACTTGTGATTAGAGGTTTGCTTAGTCCCTCAATAGAAACCGTCCCGTGACCAACGCCTTTTGGCAGCATGTCACGTTAGGGTGATCAATTGAAAATTACAAAATAGGCTGATCAAAGAATTAGTTACCACTCTGCTCTTTTATTGGGCAGTGATTACAGAGTTTTGAATTTTGAAACAAAATCTAAGGCACCAATTTCGTATCTACTTACATTGTAAGTTGATACTCTCATTCGAAATAATTTTTTGATTGTGGGTTGAAAAAAGAAAGTTGTTTTTGTGAACATAATGAGGAGTTTGAAGTTACAGCCTTTTAGCTTAATTGAAGCAGCCTGTACGCGCAACACACATCAGTTAGGAAGTCAGCCAGACGTATAGATCCATTTGAAAACTGGAGAAACATAAGTTGATGTTAAGGGTTTGTAATTTTATGTTTAAAACTAGTGAATACAGGTTTGAGAAATATACTTTTGGTCCGACAGAATAGATTATAAATTGAATTATATCACATAGAAACTTATTTGAAGTGATCTCCTGTCGTTACACGGTTAATATATCGCTTAATTCAGACAACGAAAATAGACTGGGACTGCTACGGGAATCGAACCTGGCACCGATAAAGTCACAGCAGTAATGTAGCAATGCTCTTACCACTGAGCTAAACAGCAGCAGGTAAACTAAACCCAAATTCACATCTCGTTTATCCTCGTTTATTCTCAAGTTAATTGTCTCTTTCAACGCAATGGTTGTGAATTTTAGGAATGCATATATTTGGCCCGACAGAATGAATTATAAATTGCGTTATATTATATAAATACTAATTTAAGATGATCTTCTGTTGTTAGACGGTTAATATATCACATAATTTATAATTTATATAAGGTAAATAGAAAAATGGTGAGTGGATCGTTACGTTGAAGCAGCTACCCTATCAGTGGCAGGTCCCATTTGTGTAGCAGCCCCATTTTCTTAAATTGTTCATTCTATTCAAGTCGTCTAAATTGAATGACACATTAACCATGTAACGACTCGAAATCATTTCAAATAGATTCCTCAATAATTTAATGCAATTTATAATTCAACTAATGGATAGTAAACAGGCAATATGGCGTGGATAAACGGATTAAGGGGACTGAACTCGTCACCGTTTGTCTATCAGGCTACTTTAAGCCGGACTAATGTATAAAATTAACATTTCTCTAGAAATCACGACCAAATGATAAGTCGGTGGCTCTCTTATCTACTGAGCTGTACTCATATTCCTAAGAACTTTTTATTATATATACAATATAAACACAGCGGTTATCATCTTCAGTTCAAATAGGAGTGAGAGTGGTGTTAGACCTTATATATGAAAATTGATATTTCTCTTTCATATATAAAAATAAACATGTCTCAGCCGGTGTGAAGATTGATGCTATATGTGTAATAGATATGTGCTGACCGTGATTTAAAATCATGACTGTGTAATGCGCCGGTGGCTGTCTTATGGACCGAGCTTAACTAACGAGTTCTATATACATAAGAGTCTTTTTATTATACATACAATTCAAAAAGTACGGTCCCTCACTTGGAGAGATTATAAGACAACACAGCATAGAAGAAAAAAGACAGGAGTCTAAGATATCATAGAAACAATAAGAAAACTCTAATGGAAGTGGACTGGACATGTTGCAAGAACATCAGACAACTGTTGGACAACATGACCACAACATGGATTCCCAGAGATCATATACGAAATTGTAACCGACAGAAAGTGAGATTGCATGACAAACTTGATAAATGGAAAAAATACTGGCTCTTCAATGCCCATGATAGAGAGGTCCTGCAAATCTTGGGGAAGGTCTATGTCCAAAGACGGATGCTGAAAAGTTGATGATGGAGATGATTAAGGGTTGAGTTTGACCGTGTAAGAGCCAGGCTGGTCTTTGTTTGCTACGATCCATGCCATTTATTTAACGTTTGTAAAATGCAGAAAAGATCCAAAGAATCAACAAAAATAAGATAGGGAAAATTGATCAAAAATTAATGCAGGTATTTCAAGCTTTTCAAGAAATTCACTTAACGCTACCGTTTCACCTTTACAAAAAAAAAAAAGGTGAAAAGCCAAAAAGCATTCATCGTTTGTTTTGCAGCAAGTGTTTATAGAGTCAGCACATCTCCTTCCGCTCTTCTTTGCACCCGAGTGTCCTGTACTGTCTACAATTCTTCTATCTAACGACACAATCTAACAAATCGTCATCACTATTCTAAGGGTTTGGGATAACTCAAAAACAATTTCCCATGAAGTGTAAAGGTAAGTGGTTTTTCGCTTTACGTCATCTTGAAACATTGATTCCTAAAAAAAAAGAAGCTTATAGAAGCTTTTGTAAACACATTACACCACAAAATGGCGTTTGTTTCATGAAAATCGGTTCATAAATAACCTGAAATTGAGAAAAAATAGTTTTGAAAAATCGAAGTTGATTTTCATAAGAAAAAAATCTCATACATGATAGAACATTTATTCATTGGACATTATACAAAATATTTACATTATTCATAATTTGCCTACAATATTTACATGATATAAACAATTTTTTGATAGAAAATATCATTGCTGCCGGTGGCTTGCTGGATGTCATACCCTATTTATAAACGGCGCCTGGCATAAGATATATCTCTTAATTGACTTATTATTATATACCATTCAAGGGGAAAATATTACCATGAGACGAAGTAGATGAAGTCAAAATTTGGTTCTACTAGGTGTGAGTCCCCCCCCCAGGAAGCTTTTTTTATTGGAACTTTCGGATTGCAAGTGAGACAAGTAATGACAATGTTTCATAAAAAAGCATTTAGTTTAATTGAGATTAGTTATTCATCGATTTACCACTGAAACATTATTTCCTGCAAAGTTGTGATTGAATATGCAAAATGAAAGAAAGACAAACATTTTTGCTCTTACTTTTATTTTCATCGCTGGGGAGGGATCAATAAGTGAGACACAATTACCATACAAATATTGAATTTTGCACCTGCAGAAGGCCGAAGAATGAATCGTTTGGAACACTGTGTCAACTAAAAAGATAGGTAGATGAAATTGAATTGCCCGAACAAAAGTTGGCATAATGTTTCAGAGTTGAACACAGTTTTCCACTTGTCGGTCAAAAATTGAAAGCCTACTGTCAAGTTTTGGTAATTAATTCAACATCCTTCTTTTTTTTTTCCATGATCTGATCAGCATTTATATTCTAGTTAATCCTTGCAAAAGATAAATCACGGTTATTGTTGGATTTTTATTCTTTTAATCGTGAAAATAAACCACTGCAATTGTTTCAGAGAGAGGGGCTATTGTTACCAATGGTAGGTAGGAGATAATTCGATGAAAAATATTAACTTTATGTTGAAAAGTTCATTGTTACGGACAAAAAAAACAACAAAAAAACAGGGAGGAAAGCACACTGCTTATTTCATAAGTATATAGGGGGCTAGTTGGGTGCAGGGACGAATTGAATCGTATGCGTTAATTGTTGTTTCCACCATTTGATGGCACGGCTGCCAGCCTCATTTTGAACTGAAAAAAAATCTGTCTTTGCTATAAGTTCGAGTATTATGTGTTGTAAACACGAAAAGTTTTCCATGAAGAAACTATTTCAACTCTGGTAAGTAACTTTGACAAACGATCGCCTGTGTTGTTGGGTTGATGATAGCGTCGTCTATGTTCATGAGAATTGGCAATATACAGTATATATGCTCCATTTCAAGCAGTTCTGACAGAATATTTTCATGGAATAGAATCTAAAGAATACCATGTGTGTGGGGATGGTCGGTACGTTGTATGAGGGACTATTTGATCCTCTGTGATTGTATGGGATTGAGGCAGAAGATAAACAAAAAGCCTGTGAAATAACAAAAGGAACTCTGAACAAATCACAGGTTTTGTCATTCTTTACTCATTGTTTTTTTTCTCAATCTTCAACCTTATTGAAATGTATCGCTGAGGATTACTCATTCATGATTTTACTCTTCCCAACAGGTGGTACTTGTATTCGTCAAATCTTAATACACTCCTCTGTCTCTTTTTAAAGTTTATATTTCTCAATTATCACACGATATTATACACATCTGCACCTGTAAGCAAAAGAACTAATTTGCCTAATTGGATTGAATCCACTGGTGGAGTAAGTTGGCACATTTTCCAAAAGTTTAAATGATATAATAAACATGGCAATTGTTTCAGATTTAAACGACCAATCCAAAGGAATTCTGTTCTCTGTAGTAACTTTTGATAAGAATCAATTTTTCCTCAACGTGATCCGATTATTTTACAGTAAGTTAAAGCCATCCAATTGAAAAGTATACCAATTAACCTCGGCTCCACCCCCTCAATTCACCTCGTCATCTGAGCGTGGACCAATGAAATCTTTCGTAAGCCAAAATGACGTAAAGCGAAGACGTAATCAAGATTATTCTATAAGGGGACCTTTTCAAGTGTTCCCAGAAACATAAATGACCTTCTACTGTTATTGCAAGTTTCAAACTTAGCGTAACGCCGTTAGGAGCTCTTTTGGGCTTTTCTGGTTCCTTCGGACACATCTTGCTACTAGGAGCACAAAATAAATCGAGATAAATTGCAGATGATCGCAGACAGTGTTTCAAATTAAGGAGGTCTTTCAGAAAAGTGGACCGATGTGGAGCAAACTTTCGAAAAGCCTGAGTAGCCTTACTTTAAAATTCAACCTTCTGTTAGCCAAACATTGAAACCGCACCTACCTCTACTTAGAACTGGAACCTGACTTTTCTCTCATTCTAAACAAGACAAAAACATATATGAAACAAGCAGGGAAAAAAAGAAAGAACTCCCGATCGATTTCTTCGGTTAGCAAAAATAAGTATTAATGTAGGTTATTCTATTCAAAACAGATTAGAAGGGGTTGGTGGAAAACAGACTGTAGAAGTGAATACATGTGGATGAGGCTTAGGTACGAAAATAATAAGTTTAGTTATTCTGTTTCTTTAACAAATGTTTTTCTTTTGTGGGAACTTATTTTTATATGCCATCGAATACATCGTAAATACTCTCTCTTTCTTTCTCCTTTTCTATCTCTCTCTCACACACACACTTAGAGACACACACACGTATACATATGTATATACATATGATCTACATATATTTCTCTTTCTCTCTGTATAATATATATATATATATGTATATAATCTACGGATATCATAAATATTGAGAGAGATACGTTGTACATGTGCACATACAAAACACTCACACAGATACACATATATATTTTGCAGATGCACAAACACACATGCACATTCATATATACACACACAAACACATACACACACATATATCCACACATGCACAAGCACATGTGCACACACACATACATACACACACATAGATACACACATATACACATATATATATATATATGTATATATAAATATATATTAAAGAGAAGACCCTACTTTTGCTAGGAGCGATACTTGCTTATCTTATTGTTAAAAGTAGTAAAGAAACTTGCAGGTGACGTTGAGAGCTTTTCTCAATCACGGACGTCGAGATAATATTAGCAACTAAATGTGCCATCGTAATGTAATATATGTTGTTTCTCTATTTCTTTGCCTTCAAGGATACTCACCAAATTAGAATGGCTTAAGTAATGGAATTCTTTCCTCCCTTGACAGAAAAAAACACATTCACGTTCACACTCGTAAATTTCTTACCTCTTCCAAACATTGGTATATCATGAATTCCTTGGTTATTAAATTTTTTATTTATTTATACATTTCTGTTTTGCATTGGGTTACTGAAAACTGTGACAGTGTTCGTTTTATTGGTCATGTTATGTATGTTCGATATGTACGTATTGAAAATCTCTTCAAAGTTTTTTTCCTCTGTTCGCTAATATATCAAATTGAGTAACATATTGATGTATGTGTAGTAAAACACAAATGCATAGAAATAGACGGATAGATATTTTCTCAAGAACAAAGCAATACGTGTATCTTACGTTCCAAAAATCTGTTTACACATATCTTCTCGTAACACGCATACAAAATCTTTATTTATCTATTTGAAATCACGAATCAAAACTGCCAATATGGGTTTCTTTAGTTTTTAAGTTGGGCTAACTGGCTTGTTAGTTATCTATAGATGAATGTCTCGAATGTACAGGCCACACCAATAGAGCTAGAAGGCTGAAAACTCGAGCAAGTACTCCTAATGTATAGAAAAAAAGTTTACAGTGAGGAATGGATTTCACGATGTAAGCCTATGCTAAATTGGTTCATTAGTATGTGACTGGTAGCATAAATCAGTTTGTTTTTTTTATTTGAAATTTTCAAGTGATCACTGTCTAACAAAAGGCAAAAAAGTAACTTATTCATCGATTACCCCATTTATGGATGTTTTAATCAAACGCCCCCAACACGGCACGCTGTAGATCAATTTCATTGAAGTACTTGGGTTATTTACACGCTCATTAGAGTGTTGCAGAAAGTTAGAATCAATTTCAGAGTAGGAATGATTTGAGAGATGAGCTTCTTGATCATTGCCCCTAGAGTTATGTATCATCTAAATATCTATCCATCTCACTCCTTATATATATATATATATATATATATATATATATATATATATATATATATATATATATATATATATATATATATATACATACATACATATATATATATATGTATATATATATATATATATATATATATATATATATATATATATATATATCCCTCATTCAATGACTGGCTATCTGACTGTCTGGTTTCTTGGCTTGCTATGAATGCACTGACGGCCCCACTAGAGTTAGAGTGCTCCATTCAACAACTGGCGCTTAAAAGCCGATGATGATATATAGCATTTTTTCTTCTAAAATACCCTCAATAGGTTTTTAAGAAGGGATTTCAATTAGAAATATTTGTAAATACTAAATTGTTCCCCAATACCAGACGTATTCAGGCTTCTTTTTTGTTTTAATTGGACTTTTTTTTAAATAACCAACGCCCAATGAAAGAAGGAATACCATTCATTCATCACCTTTTCTCCCTATAGTCTTTTAACTGACCTCCTACGATACAACAAGCTGCAAAAATGATTTTGGTCACGGGATAGTTTCAAACGAGTGACTAATCGGACAATTTTTTTTCTTTTCAATTTATCCGTCTCGCCTTTCCTGTGTCCGATACTCAAGAGTTCTGCTTTTTTTTTAAATGGTGTAATATGAAAAGACAAATGATAAAATGAACATCCTTTTCCTTCTTTACGTTATTACAGACGCATATAATTCTCTGGGATACTGGCAATAACTTTAGACTACGTAATGTAAACCAGATCATCCTATAGTGACTTCGCAATTATCAGTTTATCTCTTTTATATATTTTTCTTTCCGTCTTGCACCGTCGGAGAGGTCTTCAGATAAATTAGGTCCGCTGTTTCCTTTGATCCTGTGTGGTACACGTCTGTGCAAGTCAGGGAAATCATAAATACGCCGCTAACGTTCTGGAGTGGGGCAAGAGATAACGTCGCTATATTGTCTATAAATTTGAAAGTTTGCCTACCATTTCTGACACTTTCGATAACACCTTCGCTGGCGTCAGCTCCAATTGAAGTATCGTAGGTAGATTATTAGACTGAGAGCCTCTGTTGCTAGGATTTCATAAAAGTTGACAAGATTTATTACACTATACAATTTTTAAAAAAGCAAAATAACTTTTTGGTTCCTGGGTAATAAGTGTTTCAACTACAACTTTAGTCTACAGTCCTTAGAATGGGCGATATTACATGTTGGGACCAGTTTTGAATAGGCTGGCAGCGTTTATAAAGAATTTGTGACCTTAAGAAAATGTAGTTAAGGAGAGATAGACAGCGATATATCTAAAAATGTTTGGAAATATCAATTATTGGCTCCAAACGTTTGCCTTTGATACCAGGACATTGATAATTTAGAACCTTCTCGTTTTCTTTTAGATAACAGACAAATTTGCAAATCTGATCACATAACATACAATTACGTATGAATATCGCTATCCTATCCCTAAAAAGCTAAGTATGAGAGACATAATAGCGATTTTCTCTCTCTCTCTCTCTCTCTCTCTCTCTCTCTATATATATATATATATATATATATATATATATATATATATATAGATATATATATGTATATGTATATATTACCCAGGAACAAAAATCACTTTACGTAATGTTACCTAAAGTGATTTGTAAGTAGAAAATGTTCATGATTCGTGTCCAGTTTAGGAGTAACCTGACTAAATTAGGGGCATTGGTACAAAAAGTAATAGTTTTTTGACAGAATAACCAATGGTAGGAAAGCTGTCTCATCTCAGAAACTGTAAAAAACCAAAACCTGTCATTTTTGACATTGTCAACATCAACGAAAGTTTCTTCAGTTCCAAGTGGGTTTGGCTGGCTGGCTGGCTGGCTATGTGTGTAAGTATCATGCTAACAGTCAACACCAATGGAGCTAGAATGGGAAACTATTTTCCAATGTAAATTTATGCTAAATTGATTCCTTTGTTTGTATCCTTTAGTGTTCACATTGTATGTTTTTTTCTAATTCGGACTCGCTGGTCACTATTTCTTCTAATTTTTGAACGGATCACCCCAAACTCTGCATGCAATCAGAAGAAGTTGGTCACGTGACAATTTCTGTTGAGTTGCTTAACAACACCAGATTTTTTTTTTACTCACAACAAATTTGTAATATCTTATTCCAAGAAAGAATGAAGTTACTGAGACAAAAGAATCATATTCAGTGGGAAACTTTCCAGTCATCACCTGAGTCGGAATCCGTTTAGAGCTACAAATATTCAAAAACGAATGTTTATACTATAACGTGTAATATTATAATAGAATGAGGGATAAATATTCATGATATTTAGATATTGCAAGTTTTCCATTTACTAATACCTGGAGAGTATGGTGATTGCATGATTATAGTCTCTTCTAACAGAGCTCTATCTGCCCTGAAATTCGTCATTAAATGTAATTTCAAACGTATTAGACCTGATGATGACCCTGTTTCAGCAACTGCGTTCTATCAATACACCCACTCATAGGTAGTCTATCTTGAAAGTACTTAGACATTTCATATAAAAAAAAGGTTCCTAGAACAATAGCATCTTATGTCCGACTTGGTAATCAAACAGGAAAGTTTCTGATTACGCAAATCTGGTGAGACCCCATTGCATTTGTTGTCAATTTACATCGAGGATTCTCAACCGGTTCTCGATATTCAAAAACGCTGAATGCTTTCTGGACAAAACCTGTTTCTGTATATAGATATTCAATAAGTCAAGTGGTCAAATGATGATATCAAGAAAATTGTTGCCAATCTTCTTTGTGCATATTTTCTTATTACTTTCATTAGAAATATTACCTCTAAAATAGACTATTTGATGATTTAAGCATAGTTTAGTATAGAGCAAATAGGATTTTGATTTGTTGTCAGGTTACGTTCTGTTTCTGAATTGCAATATTCTGCGGTTGAATCGACAAATTCAATTTCCAAGCGCTAATGATTTCCTGGTGTTTTTCAATCATTGATATACTTCGTCTATCTGCTGTACAACGAAAGGGCAAGACCAGAAATCACAAATCAAGATATTTGTTGGTGAGAAAGAGTAATAGATGCATTGAGCAGCCCAAGCGAAAAGACATGCGAGAATATGAAATTTTTAAAAGACGGTCTCCACAGTCAATAATTGAACGACCGTAGCGTCAAAATTTGGAGCTATGTAAAGAAAAATTCTATCGAAGTCATATGGTCAGAGTGAATTATATTTATGACATTATGTTAACAATTTCATTTAAAAAAAAAACATAAGGTGGAGAAATTCTGGACAATGTACGTGTTATCTATGAACCAGTCAGAATGAGGTCCCCAAAAGGTCAAAAATGCTTTTTTTTCTCTCAAAAAAATATCTAGAAAGGGTTTACTTGAGTACTAATGCCAATTTTCAAGTTTGTAGACAAAACAGTATGGCCAGGAGCGCCGGAACAAACAAACAAACAAATAAACAATGGAACGCAAACAAACTAACAATTACACGTGCAACCAGTTCTTGATATTAGAAAAGGCTAGAACCCTTTGCCATCTCTGATGGCTATGGTTGTTAAATTCTGATACCAAATTCAACTACCAATTGTCCAATCAGAAATTATATCCCTGGCCAAATATCGGTGTTTCATCGAATTATACCTACTACATATGATTTCCCGGTCTTCTTATTTTTTCCCAAAAGAGATTCCAGACCGTTTACGAAATTAGGGAAGAACGTGACGCCGTAGCTGATGACAAACCCGGGAGGAGACTTTTTTAATTGTTTTGAGAAGTAAAAAGAAAGCTGATATTGTGTGAGGCCATCACCCTAAGTAGGCAATTTTGTTCGTTAAAATCAAATGGCTTGATAGCACTTCCAGAGAGGCATCGTATTTGAATATATCAATCTTATTTGCAAACTGTATGTTTGAATGCATATCCTGCTAAATAAGAGGCCGAGTGATAAATCTTCTATAGATTCAAATTTGGCTGCAGCCAGGACAAACTCCATTCTTACTTCTTTCCTGGCTGAAGTTGTCTTCTGCTACGTCTGTAATGCATGTATATAAACAAAACAGGAAAAAAACACATAGCATCAATTTTCGTAGATATGTAGGATTTGTATGTTTGGCTCAGTTGTTAGGAGAGTCACCTCGCAATCACTCAATTGTGATTTAAAATCACGGTAATATCGAACATCAGTTTTTTTGGCTCAGTTGTTAGGAGAGTCACCTAGCAATCACTCAATTGCGATTTAAAATCACGGTAATATCGAACATCAGTTTTGTTTAACATGATGGGACGGGCAAGCAGTCATGTGTTTACTACCCTAAATTAGTTGGAATCTATTGTTGTTAGTTGTATTGTTTAAGGGGAAGTCAACTCAAGCTTCTGACTTGGATTATGGTTAGACAGAAAATTAAGACGAATTTATTAATCATTTAAATAAACTGAAGATCAATTTGATAGACGCCATTTCTAACAGAAGAGACGCTATCTTCTGAAGGATTGAATTCTATGATCGTTTATTTGCCATAGAAAAAAAAACAATTGTACATATCTAAAATCCATTTTTATTATACGTCTGAGCTTTTGGGCAGAAGAGTTGGGTTTAATGCAGTCTAACTCATCTTGTTTGTTTTTGGTGTAAATTTTGTTTAGATACTTTATTTAGAATAGCTTAGGTTTCTTTCACGTTCGACACGTTTTAAAACTTTAAAATGAATCTTTTATCACAAGATTGCAGCTGAGGAAATATGTTTTTACGATAATGGGTGATCGGGCAATATAAATTATTGATTCTAAAAGCTATTAACGCAGAAAACCACCTGTACCCCTAAATATACATTCAGTAAGTGAGTCACTCACGGGAAATCCAAATGTATACTTGCTCCTAGCGTAGGTACATAATATTTGCTTCGTATGGAAAACACAGACACACACACACATATATATGTATATATCTTTAGCTATATTCAAATGGAGGTATGTATATTAACTTACGCTGTAAAAACGAGGAGAGGTAACCCAAGGTAGATACAAGTTAAGAGGAATATAAGATTTTCAGCCAGAAGAAGATGTAAAATAATTTAATTTAAATATGATGTCCCATATCGATGAATCGGTAAGTGGTTATCTCCCCTGGCAAGTCGTACAGAAATAAGCGGCAGCCTAATTGAATTGCCGAAACCGAATCTGTGATGTTAGAAAACCTTTTTGAGATGTTAATGCAAAATGATACCGGCACTCTGATGATTTATACGGATATCTTTTTATTGATTTATCTATCTATCAATAGCGCTCTATCTAAACTTAGCCACATCGTATCTATCTATCTATCCGTCTCTTTTCATATCTATCTCAACTGTTTATCCATTTATCTATCTATGCACAATCTACCAATCTGTCAATCTATCCATTTATGTTGATATCCTACTTCAATCCATTCATATCTATGTCTATCTATCCGTCTATCCATATCTCTCTCCACACATGGTTTGATCATATCTATCTACCTATCTATCCATCCATCAGTGTATCTTAATCAGTTCATTATCTATGTATCAACGTAATTATCTATCTATCTGTCTATCAATCTCAGTATGTTCATTATCTATGTATCTATGTATCTATCTCAGTCTGTTCATTATCTATATGTTTATTCATCTAAGTCTGTTCATGACCGACCTATCTCTGTTCATTATCAATTTATCTCACTTTTGATTATCTATCTATCTATCTATCTATCTATCTATATATATATATATATATACATATATATATATATATATATATATATATATATCACTCTCTGTTCATTATCTATCAATATATCTCTGTTCACATCCATCTATTTCTATCTAATTATCTATATATTTAATCATAATCTAAGAATCTATTTTAATCCACCATTCTCCCTCCCATTTCCCACTCTGATCTTCATGTTTATAGCTGATTACAATAGAGTACAATTAGTACAATAGATTAGGAGAATTGTGTTATGATTATGACTGCCTAGAAATGTGCATTCATATCTAAGTTAATGTTATAATTAGGGCTAGTAATTGTTTAACTAAGCTCATGATTGTATAACACATGGGACCTCAGTGAGGATTAAATTCACTATAGTACGAAATTGATCTACGAAACATATTCGGAAATCAATTGCCCGACGGAATATAAAGGCAAAGCTTACCTTGGCTCTGGAAACAAGACAGGTGTACCCTGTAAGTATCGAAAATATACTAATGTTTGGTTGAGCTTTGTATGTATGTATGTATGTATGTATGTATGTATCCATCCATCTATCTATCTATCTATCTATCTATCTATCTATCTATCTATCTATCTATTAAAGTGGCATAATACACTCATTTTTATACCCCTTTCCGCTCAATCAAAAATTAGAAGAAAAAATTATTTTTTCATGAAATCACAATCGATATGTCCTGCCACTTTATAAACCAATCTCCATTCATTAATTGTCTCTGGAAAACACTTTTCCAAAGATAGACGCTCAAGATTTACTGCGAATCAATTAAGTTTTCTGCATAAAACATTTGAATGCATCGTTAATGGTTGCATTAAAGGACAGAAACGCAAACATTAGCGAAAACTCGACGTAATAGCGGGTTAAAGGGGGGAATCAATGGACCACAGAATCACTTTTAACGTCTGGAGGACGGAGGTCAGGAGATATTCCCGCTGAATAATCTTGCCACGCCTTGCCCGGATGGGGACCGGGCTAGATTATAAGGCCTCAAATCCCTCTTCAAGAATGAATGTGTTTCAGAATTAATGTTTTATGACTTTGATTTGTAGATAATCGGATACACTTCGATTTTGAATATAATGTAATGTTGCATACCGAAACATTAATTTTACTTCTTGAGAGATTGAGTTACTTTTAAAATATTAAAAATGATTTCTATGGTAGCACACGTATTCACTGCATTCTTGTTGCACGCGACCAGGCCAGTCAGATGTGGTGTATGGTGGGTTAGCTTGCGTCATTGGGCATAGTGTACACATCGGCCTCCTTCTGAGGAAAAATAACAAAATCAGTACGGAAGGCTTTGTACATAGTCCTAAGCACCTTACTGCATATTTTATTCTTAGACTGTCACTCAGGCACTGATCTGGCTTGATGTTCCTCAACTTTGTTGATTTTACGGTCCGTCTCATGCAATTTTGCTCCAGCAGTAACACACTGATATCCGATGATAACAGACATAGGCTCTATTGATTACATCAATAGAATGCCCTACTTCATATGAGCTTGGTTATATGTACACGGTTTACCTGTTGGTTTTGGGTTCAATACCAGGGTTGGGAAATGCAATCCATGTTTTCTGATTTAGCCAAACAAGGACGAAAAAAAAAGAACTAGCATTCTAGAAAAAATCATGTATCACCACCGGCCCTATATCAAATTAATTAAAAACTTGGAAAAAGTGGTGATCAATAAATTAATTACTTTTCTCGCTTTTTGTTGTGCCATGATCACTAAAAAAGTCTGAACAAGCGGACACCAACCAGTGACAAATTTTGCACAAACGATGTGCAACCATTGACTGGATAGTAAAATGGCCGAACGACTGTGACAATAGCAGGGGTGACCAAACTTGCAAAAAGGTAATATGTACAAAGGAAGGTTTTTTTCTATAAAAATATACACATTTATTCATAAACAATGCGTATTCTAGAAACGAAAAGATCATGCATGTTACAGAACGTCTGTGATACAAAATGATAGTTGGTAAAAAGATGCACATTGTATGTAAAGATAGCATATTGAATAAAAACAGAAAATACGCACGATGGAGAATTAGATTTGGACAAAATTAAATAAAAACAGAAGGACTTTTACGCCTGTCAACAGTGTTTATTTCTATACGTAAGGTTCGGACGTAGTATAGAGCATGAACGCTAAGGCCCAGAGTTAAATTTTTTTGCTATCTATGTTAGTTTTTTTTTCATTTCAAATCTTTCTTTGAGAATCTATTTCAAGGGCTATCTTGTTTTTGACTTTGATGAAAGGCGTGTCCACGATTATACTAAATTTGTAGTAAATTTTGTATTACTAAATTCAATGGAAAGTATATAGTCTCCCTTTTGGTTCAGTTTGGACACTGTAAAACGTTGTTTAAATTTAATATCACTGTTACATATAGTTTCTGTGCAGAGTACGTTTTAGTATGGATAATATTGTTTCATTTTTCTACCGGAAACTGATCCGTTTGGGCCAGTTGTCTGATAATTGGTTACAGATTGCTGTAAAATATTTTCCCATTCGTCTTCGGCTGCTTCCCGAATCTGATCAGTGTTCTCGAAATTTTCCTGCAACCAGAGGTAGGCCCCAATGTATGCGCATGTCTTCTATGGGGTTCATATCTGTCAACTGGCTTGACTTGATCATCGTGGACAACCATTGCTGTTCAATAGATGCAGGTACTTTTGACCTTTTTGATGCCATTTTGAAACAAAAAAAATGGCGTGACTCTCGGGATGTATGTACTCAAAACAAAAACTACAAAGAAAATCTCCCTAAATTTCAACTATGTTCCAAATAATGATATTACAGCACTAATAAAACACAGAGGTTGCTAATTATTTCCAATATGAAAGCCCACAAGCATTGCATTATGGATATGTTATTGTTGAGGACTCGGTTCATATTTTTGTCCAGAAGTGTAGATTCTGACAGGAAAGGGGCACGAAAGGAAAGTCAATGAAATGAATAAGTTTCATTTTTTACAGATTTCTTTGAAGTCTAGTTTAATGGTACCAGCTGGATCTTCATATCTACATTTGCATTGAGTAGATTTTATTGTTTTGTACGCAGAAAATCGCCCTTCACATAAATACGTAGCTGGAAAGGAGAGAAGTACTTTAATAGCCTTCTCTGATAGCTGTGGATATTTTTTAATAGTTAACCGAAATTCTGAAAGTATCAGTCTTTTAAATGTTGTTTATGAGTGAAATCTGAAGTGATGTCTATAAACTTTCCATATTCTACAGCATTTATGGTCTTTCATGTACATTGAAAGGATCACTAATGTAAACATTATTTTGTCACAAGATACTTTTGATAATTTGGAAAGTATTTATTTACTATTTCCCTCTGAATTATAAACACCTTCCGAATCTTGATGCACTGCATTAAAAGGCGTTGAAAAATCATTTGCAATTATGTCAACACTTACATGACTGGAAAAGTCTTAAAAATGGGAAAGCCGACGAGCACATCGCTTTGTATGCAAGTTTTCCAGAATTCTGATTTTTTTTTTGAAAGCTTTATTTTTATCCGTGGGAACAAAAACCGTCATTTGCTTCCATCACAGCGGAAAGTCAACTTCATTCCTTTTGGGAATAATTTCAGCAAGATAATCAAGTCTGAGCAATCATATTTTGTTTCTTGATCATGCCTTTAAAATTTGTTTATATTATATAACATCATCAGTCTTTTATCGTCCATCGTTGCACATAGATCTTCCCTAGCATTCGCCGAACACCTCTGTCAAGGGCGTCGTGGAGCCAGTACTTTCTGAACTTTTCTCTGTCTTGTATTTAGCTGATCTTGGTTTTGCATGGGGATCCACATTGTGTGTCGTGATATCAACTGTTTGTCTGACATTCTGTCAACGTGACCAGCCCATTGCCATTTGAGTTTTCTAACATTCTCCTCTTTTTCGACTTTCATATCGTGCTGTCTTGTGATCTCTCCATATGAGGTTGATCACCATTCTTCCACGTGTACGTTTCAAGGTTCTCGGTTTGAAAGTCAGTCTCTTGGATAGGTTTAATGTAGCTCTATAGGTGAATATCAGGTAGATGCATTATTTGTATAATATTTTTAGGACTGATGGGATTTTCTTGTTCTCGAAGGTTAGGCTTGCTCTGCTGAGAGTTAACCATCCTAGTGTGATTCTTCACTTGATTCCTTCTTCATTTGAGGATTTCATGGAGATTCCTTTTTTCTTAAGTAGATATAGTTGTCTACTTCTTCTAGTTTGGAGTTTTCGATTTTGATCGTTGTCTGTTTATTTTCGACGTGTTTTTGTATATGACCTTTGTTTTGCAGAAGTTAATGTAAAAACCAACCTTCTTGCTTTCTTCATTCAGTTCATCTAGCATTTATTGAAGACCGTAAAAGTTCTCTGCAAAAATGACGATGTCATCTGCAAATCTGAGATAGTTCAGCCATTCGCTGCCTATTGTGATTACTTTATTTCCCGAGTCTAGATTTCGGCGGATCACCTTAAGGCAGGCTGTGGAGAGTTAGGATGAACCTGGTATCACCACATATGTTCGATTTTTGTCAATTTGTTCACAATTTCTACGTACCCAAATATCGCATTGTGGTCAGTTGTATATAATAAGGGAAGATCTGATATAAGCAAACTGAATAAGTATAGGGTGGGGTATGCACCCATTCCATTCTATATTGTAACGACCAATTTGTCAAGGGGGATAGCCATTGATAGCTTATCATAAGGTTGTATTTTTTACTTTTCTGAGATGAGTGAAAACTCCAGGTTCCTTTTGGTCATCAGAATTAATTCTCTTTAATAGATTGACCCAATGCATTGCAGGGTTTTCAAGCTTTCCATGAAAATCTTGTTCCTCAATACAAGCAATGCAAATGATGTCCCTCAACCTCTAAGTAACTATTGAACTTTAGTTTGCAGCTGAAAGTTTTTGTGCGCACTTCGAATTTCTTCAGGGAGAGTATTGATAAGACGGTTGTTCAAATGTTTAATTCTAACCAGATTCATTGCCTTCACTGACGGATCAAAGACACTTTTTTCCAAAAACAAAACTGACAATTAATTATAATTGGAGACATTTCTGCCCGTGTATATGCACTGCGATTACTTGACAACTAATCATTGTACTCACATCCACTAGATATAATAGTCAGCACACAAGTGAAGTGTTGAGTTTGAAGCTTGTTTGATCAGCTGTTCTCGGGGAATCTAATGAAAAAAAGATAAAGCATTAAAAAACATAAATCTATATGAATTATGAAACTTTCATGATTTCTGTTACTGACTTTTAACCGACGTTGTGCAATAATTTACTCTGAAAAAGCTGCTTTTTCATATTTTTACTTGAAAGGTTATCAAGTTCAGCATACTTATGTTTAAAAGCTATTTTGGCTCCCTTTATAATCCGAATGAATAGTCTGGAAATGGTTAGGACCGTAGCACTGTTTGTTCATGTTTTACACGAAAAGAGGAATCTTAAGGGGGGACTCAATCCTAATTTGTCAGATTTTGACATTTTTGATATCTCAAATCATCTTATAGAAATTGATTGATTTCCTTCCTAATAGTATTTAGCAATAAATCATTTGAGGAAGGTATCTCACGCTTGGCGCCGTTTATGTATAGGGTATAATATACAGTGACACATTGACAGCCACAGGTAGTAATATTTCTTCAAACAACTATGTATATTTTGTATATTGTATTGATATACAATAAAAATATTGTATGCAAAATATGAAGATTTTAAATGTTTTGTATAATGTAGAATAAAATTATATAATATCTTATATTAGATATTTTGGTTATTAAAACTTTAATATCGATTGTTCTCAAAACTAAATTCTTCAAATTGAAGTGAGCTCTCTCTCTCTCTCTTTCTCTCTCTCTCTGTTTATGTATGAGGCGATTTTCATGAAACAAAAGTCATTTTATAGGAAAATGTGTTACAGGATGCTTAAAAAGGTTTTTTATCCCCAAGATCCTTCGGAAAATTTGAAAATTTTGATGTCCATTTTATTTTTCCAAAAAGCCCCTCCCTTATTTTTCTTGCTTTTCAGAGAGCTCCCTCAAGGAAAAATAATCTACATAAAAATCGAAACGATGTATTCAGATTTCTGATCTCAATCTTTTACCCTAGTTTTGAATATGCTCACTCAAAATACCCTAAAATTTACAAGAAAAAAAAAAAATAAAAGGAGGAAATTATGGACAAAAACATTAAAAATTGTTTTTTTTTTATGGTAGACAAACATGAAACAAGTGAAATTTATTAGGTACGTATTAATGGTTATAAAATGTTATTCTGATATTTACATTTGTTGTCGATAACCAGAATTACAATCACTTTATTTTGCGGCTTAGTAGAGGTATTTCCCTCATAAGATGTCCCCTAAAATTTTTCCGCTTCGAATATGTTTAAATCGGTGACAGGAGTTGTAAGTCAAGCGTAAGCGTGTTTCTTTATCTAGAATTACGCTTATTTGATTGAAATCCAGTTATCCTTCCTGGTTTGTGATGAATTCATCACAATTAAAGAGGATTTCGGGCTCAAATAAGGTTAGGTTTCAGCAGAGTAAATATCACATGATATGATACACTCAAATTGTGCAGAGATGTCCTCACCTTTCTATAAAAGGCTCTATTCGTTCATGGGTCGGTACGTGTGTCACCAGATTGTTTCTCTACTGTTTCAAGTCAGAATTACTTGAAACTTGATAGAGAGGTGACCCTTTATCAAGATGCTCCTTACTTATAAAATGCATCCACTCAGAGTCACGCGATTTGTCAATGATGGCGTTCACACTTCGTTGTTTTATATCAGATTGACTTGAAACTTGATAGAGAGGTGTTCCTTGGTTGAATGCTACCTACCTAAGATTTGTGAACTCTTCACTGAACATTCACTTCTTGTTTTCTGATTTTAAGTCACAAATACGGTAATCAAATTTTTCTTCAGGAGACATTCTGGAAGACAGACAAACCAGTTTCAACTGTACCACTGGATGTAGTTGAAGATTAAAGTACCTATTCTGTATTCGTTTTTTTAAACCAAGGTCAATCCTGAAAAATGAGATGTGTGAACTAAAATAATGTTTATTTTTTCTTCACTTATACATGTGGAACTGAACAATGGAATCAAATAATCGATGATTCCATTAACTTCTGAAGCAAGGACAACTTAAGCATTAAGCTAAAATTGTAAAAATATCCTTTGATAGTATATCTAAAAGTTTATAATTGAAACAGAAATATAGAAATTTCAAAAAGAATTCGAGTCAAAATATTTTGAATTACCATAACCACGAAAGGTGGCGAAGGATTTTTTTTTTAATCCTTTTTTACAATTTACGTGAATTTGTGTGTTCCAGGACTCCATGCGCTTCGTCTACAGACTTGAAAACTGGCATCACTATTCCACTCGAATCCCCAGAATCCAAATATTTCTAGACGTCTTTCTACTCTATGTTAAATGTTTTTCAGTCAAAGCCTCCAGTGATGTCATGAATAGAATTTAATCTGACCATATTCATTCTTTGATAGAATTCTTTTCACATGCTTCTGAGCATTGACGATACAATTATTCAGTTTCTGATAGGGATGGTAAATTCACAATAATTCTACATGTACTATAATGCTGCAGTAAAAATAACTTCCAAAAAATTATCTAAAATTGATTTCTCTCTTCATCACTTTCAAAATGATTTTCCTCTTGCTGACCTCTTACATGAGTCTCACTGACCATCTGATAACAATCCATGGGATTGTCTCAAATAAAGTGTATTTGTCTACGGCAATCAGAAAATGTCAGTATAAAATCATTGAATTCGACGTATATGCGAGTAAACTCGTCATTATCAATCGGAGGTAAAGTGAACAAGATCCTCGAGATCGAATCATGTACGAGTATATTTGGCTACATCATCGTAATAAATATCATCATCAGAAGCAGCTTTTCAACGTCTGTCGTTGGGCATAACCGTTCTCAAAGGTTCCCCCAGATCTCTCTATTGCTGATGTTACGTACCAATATGAACCTGTCACGCCATTTTACTGTCGTTCAGCCTCAGTTTCGCATTTGATCTCTGGAGATTCATGTTATGAGTGCCGGTGTCCAGCGATTGTGTGGCATCCCTGCAACATAACTAACCCATTGCCATTGGAGCTTTCCAATAAATTCAATGATATATATAACTGTACTATGCTTTCGTAAGATCCCTCCATGCGACTTGTAAACACAATCCACGAGGTCGATATATACGAGTATATTTGTCAATATCAGTCTAAAGTAATTTGATGAAGACTCGTGGGATTGACTTATATACGAATATATTTGTCAATATTAATCTGCTATTAACTAAAAAAAACGTTATATCTCTAGAGAGGTGAGAAGAGTTTTCAATCAATAACGGCTTTGCCTCACTTAAATTCCAAATATCGAACCTTAACCGCTGTTGCTTCAGGAGCAGCACCGACCATCGTTGCGTGAGAGAGGAACTGCATCAAATGGATCCATTAAGCACTGATGAGAACGGCGCGGCGTGCGCTGTGTCGAGTCACTTGGAAGGGGAGCGGGGGACCCCCCTAAATAAATATTATTGTTTCGCAAATGTTGGTAATTCACGGTAAGACTGCGTTCATTACACACATGACATGCCATATGCACGCTGTAATTTGGGAGGGAACTGGCGAAGGGGAAAAAGAAACGGGAATAAAAAGAGAGATGGATCTGGAGAGTAATGGAGAAGGGGAAAGAGAGAATGAAGGAGGAAGAGAGTGAAGCAGTGAGGGAGAGGCAGTAAGTTGAGGGAAAAAGAGAGAAAAGGATAGTGTAAGGAAAAGAGACGCAAGTAGTGAAGAGATAGAAGTTGCCTTGTGACATCTGATCGAGACATGATTCCCGTTTTGTTTGTTATAGTTACGCGCGAAGTCTGTTGGCGGTCTCTGCATCGGTGTTATGAGACAAGTTATTTGTTCAAGTTACTCTATTCAGACACAAGGGCAGTATGTTTGAGCACCCATTCAAGGCTGATACGTGAATCATCTCTTCATGAGTCTCTATATATATGACTCTATAAAAATCATTATGAAAACATGATAAAAATTGAAACGAAAAAGGTGTGAACGTAAACGTATAACATTCGAACCTTTAGATTCCCTGATGACACCAGAAACATCAGATGAGTTACAAAACATATTGAGTGATCTAAAAAGAGAAATCAAAAAATACTGTCAGAGATTAACAGAATAAAGACAAAAGTAATATTCAACGATAAAATCCTGAAAACGACCTTAAGAAGTGTGGGTGGGGTTCTAAAAGAGCTTAAGTAATACATTTACCCAAGCTGGATAATGAATTCAGAACAATACCATGAAAGCAAAATAAAGCAAGGCATCATGATTGATTGGAAAGCATTAGGTATGAATAGCGGCATATTGGAAAGCACCGAGCCAGTATGTTTAAAATGTAAAGTGTACAATGGATGCATAATGCCCGCTATGACGTACGGGTGCTAAAAATGGAAACTGACAGAATGAACTGACTACCGAATTAGAATTGCACAGAGATCTATGGAAAGAACAATGGTCAGGATAACACTTCTAGGTAGGAAAGGATCAACATGGGATCAAGGAAGGTTCAAGGTGAAGGGTACAACACAAATAATTGAGTTACAAAGTTTGAGATGAATAGGGATGCTGGACTCTCAGCAAGAAGGAAAGATAACAGACAAAACAAAAAGGTAATTGATTGGTGCCTGTAGAACAGCATTTATTTTATGCAACATTTTTTTTTCTAATTGTGAATGCACTTAATCTAACACATCGAGCATCACACAGAAGATATTCCAGGTAAAACTTTTGCATATTACGGTGTCAGTTTACGGAAATATTGATCTGATATTTTATATGTACCTGTCTTAAACTCTGCCAACGGAGTATTACCCCGTGTCTCCCCGTCGTTCTGTCACTCCGTCTGGCTAGCTGTTCACACAATATCTCCAAAGGTTCTCTATCGATATCATAATCACCATCATCATCATCGACAGTCTGTTAGAGTCGGATGATGGACATAGACTTTCCCCGAGAACTGCCAGACATCTCTTTCACGCGCATCGCTGAGCCAGGAGTTTCTGGATTTATCTCGCTTTCCACGCCATTTTACGTTCTGTCGTCCACAGCCTCGTACCTGGTCTATGGAAGATAACGTTGTGAGATGTGATGCCCAGCAGTTGTTTGACATTCTTGCAATATATCAAACTCATGGCTATTTGAGTTTTCTAACTGTTTCTACGACGTCTCAGACTCATGTCTACTTAATCTCGAAGTAATTTAGTGGGAGAGTGTAAAGTAATCAAATTAAAGGGGTGGATCCACACACAGCTACCTCCCCCGCTTCATAGTTATATGTCTGTCACATATCCGAAATTATCACCATCCATGTACTATTTTCAAAAGATCTCTATGAATTTCAACGCGAAATTATGGAATTTCGTATGTACTTGTGAAAAAAAATAGATAAGGGGACCAACTCTAAAAATAGCATTCAATTGCTACTTCCCTTGACAAGTGTTACAGAAAATGTACATAGCGTATGTTATGAGAAGATTTACCCGATTGCTTATTTCTCCCTCACTCAGTTAATTTCCATCCATCTGTCGTAGCTCATTCATATCAATCTTGAAGAATTCTTATCGACATTTTGATATACCTCAGTCTGTTCACGTTTATGCAACGATTGATCTCACAGTTTTTTGCTACGTACAACGTCTGTTGTTATGTTTCAATCAACTTTAGTCTATTTGCATCAATCTCAGACAGCTTTCATCTATCTATCTATCTATCTATCTCAGTCTGTTCATATCTATCTATCTATCTATCTATCTATCTATCTATCTATCTATCTATCTATCTATCTACCTATTGTACCTACCTATGTACCTACGGACCCATATATCTCTCTGTCTGTTCGTATTCTATCGATCTATTTATCTATCGATCTATCTAACTATCGAACTATCTATCTATCTATTTAATCAGAACGGCTCCACAACCAGCCAAGTGGGAAAAACGTTGTTTTTTTTTCAAGTACCTTTTGGTCTCTGTGCTCATTTTGGGACCAAAAATGTCCCAATCTTGAGCTGGTATTTTGGAAATATTTTCAGATAAACAATTTTTTAGATATTTAAAAAATCTACGACATATGCATCTGCGGCCTGGAGCCATTAGCTGAACATTTATGTAGAATGTTCACAGTATGATGTTTGATATATGTGATCTATGCAGAAATGTTGGATTAAGTGCATCGTCAAGGGAGGAGATTACATTAAAAAATATTTGTTTTTTAAATGCCCTTCATCATCTCCATTATCAGGAGCAGCCTTTCAGCGTCTGTAGTTTGATTAAGACCTTCCCTAGATCTTTCTATCATGGGCGTAGCAATGCCATGATTTGCTGAACTTGTCTAGTTCGTCTCACCGTCTTATATCCTGCCGGCCAGTTTCGCCTGTGATCTCTGGAGATTCCTGTTGTAGACGTGATGTTCAGCAGTTGTCAGAGATTTTTGTATCAAGTGCAGCCCAGGACCTTTGAGTTTTCTATTATTTTCTCCTTTGCACGTTGCATGTTTCTCAATTTGAAGGCCTGTCAATCGCTTAAGTCCTATGTTGACAATCAGGAGGATGTATTGGCTTTAGACTCTTCTTATTTGAACTGGTGGCTAATCTAAGGTATTATTGATGTGCCAACATTTATCTGTATCTTATTTGAAGCAACGGCAGTTGATATACTATTTATGAACAATGATACGCCATCGTTATAATCCTTGAGTCTATGGCCACTGAGTAGTCAGTTCGATCCTCACTGGTTGCCTAACATTTGTATCCTCAAGTCAAACTAAGCGTAGGAAATACGTTTAATATTAATGACTAGATTCGATTGCCCAGTTTAATTTCTTGTCACTGAATACGGAAAAGTCGTATCAGAATGCGAAGTCGCATTTTGGTGAGTGCTGAGTGACTATTTTGTTCCTGTCGGCTGTTCCCCCTTTTTAACTGTTTCTCCCCCCTCTCCTCCCCAAGAAGCCAAGTGATCATGTCATAAGTTGGTGTTATTTTCATCTGGCTAAGTAATTTTAACCAAGCGGTGGGGATGTCATTCATCTAGAACTTAATTTTCCTCTCAAAATTAGGTTTCACACAAACCATGCAATCAACTGACAATTCTCCCCTAATGATTGAAGGTTTTTATTCAATACATAGACATCTTTGGATAGCCGTGCACATCTTAGTTAGGTATTTTTCATCAGCATTCCAGCCGTTAAATCCTACGACCTCCTTCGGATCAGTGACATGATTGGTGTGTGTGTATGTGTGTGTGCATGTGTATGAGGGTAGGATGTTCGGCGTAGCCTCCCCTTAATGCAAGTCTTTAATTTGACATCTATGTTCATTTAGGTTCCTGAAATGGGCCACGGTGTTAATGATTTTTCGCTATCGTACTACTTCCCCAGTTGGACATGATGCCCCTCGAAGGAGGCTACCGTCAAATCACTACGTCCTCTCCTGTTCATGAAACAAACTATGCCGCAGGATACAACAGCCAAAACATTGCATGAACAAGAATGACCAGGATGAAGACAGCAGACCGAAATTATCAGTCTTGTGATAATAACTCATCTAAAAACTCTGACAATTTTTTTTCTATCCGATTGGAAACATTTTCAAATCATAGGAAACAATTTTGTAGCTCAAGTCTGGGAAGTATTACTATATTTGTAAGCGATATCATTGCTCTCAATACAAGCATATACACAAAACAAGTGAAAAGGCCAGAAACCTAAATATATATAATATAAATAAATTTGCATACATAACAAAACAAATATCATGTTTTTGTACATTTCTGTACAGCAAAATTGAATTAGCATTTCATGTTCATAAATTTGTCGGTTGTATTGTAGTAAATTGCAGATGGCTTCCATTAGGCAAGCAGAATCCGTTCACGCATGCGCCTTGTTTTCATTTAAGTAGTTTATATTGGATTGTCTCCTGCACTATATATCCCACCACCTATCTCGTTTTCTCCAGGTCTTACAAACTTGTGTCAGCTATTATGATATATTCTTACTTCGTTTTTCCCTTGTTTGTCGTCGTTTTTATTTTACTTATGCTTCAACTCAATCTTAATTTTCTTTTCGCTGTTTTCTCCCTTCATTTTCTTCATAAATAATTTATCTGCAGACGATATAATCTGACGGGAATATTTATCCTGTTTCCAAATTTTGCTTTTCCGATATATGTTATTTCCATAGTTTCTTTCGAGGACATTGCGCCTGAAATATTGATATTGACAATGGTAGTAGTGAACAGGGAAAAAAACATGGAAGATAATGAACCTCGCTGTTCGGGCAGACCACAGGGTAAACCTGAAAGAAAGTGAAATGTATGATAAGTACCTGGTCTTTGCCAGGGAACTGAAGATAAAGTGGAATGTGAAAGTGTCAATAATACAAAAAGAGATTCGGGAACGATTCCCACAAACCTTACAAATAGGCCAGTGGAGCTAGGTTTTTAAGACTACTCAACTGATAGCACTATTGAGGTCGTTTTGGATACCGAGGAGAGTCCTGGAATATTGAGGCGACTAGTCATTTGGAAACCAGGGAATTCCTCAAGGGAATAAACTACTACTACTACTACTACTACTACTACTACCACTACTACTACTACTAATAATAATACTAATAATAATAATGATAATAAAATCGATAAAAACTTGGGAACAAACACAGGCTGTGTTGGGCTACAGACGAGAAATCAAACACTAGCTTGCAAATTCAGATTGAGCACTGAAGTAGGCAGGACTAGGCGAGAAGCAGTGATCCACTAGAAAATGCCCAGAGCACGACGATTCAACCCTAAAAAGAAATGGTAGTGTACAAATTAGAATCTGTCTTTGGGAATGATTGATACGAAATTCTCTTGGATTTCGAGAGTCAAACGATCATCCAATTGAGACCGAAAGACCAAACCTACGCGTTGAGATGGAAAAAAAAAATATTCAGTGAATGGTGGATTTGGGCGTTCCACAGCAGACCATAGAACAACATCAAGACGGAATAAAAACTGATTGAGTATCTAGACCTCAGAAGATTTTGAAAAAGCTGTGAAATATGAAAGTGACAGTAGTGCCAATCATTGTTGGAGTTGTGGGAACTTTCTCGAAAACATTGGCAATAAGAAAAAAAAGCTCGGGGAGCTGGAAATCCAAGGGAGATTCGAAACGATCTATGAAATAGCATTAATGAAAACAGCTACTATACTATAGGAGATTGCTGGAATATTGAGGACACTTATCATCTCTTGATCCCTGGAGTTATCAACAAATTAGTACCGGTGCAAAAATTCAATGATTACTACTTTTACTGCTACTACAGCTAGGAAGCATATAGTATTATCAATAAAGAAGACAATCAGGATATATAGATCAATATCTGATTCTCAGCAAACAGGAATATTGAACGAAAGAGAAAGGGGAAAAGTAGGAAAATACCGAGGCTTTAAGATAGAATTGCAAAAGTTATGGAGCACTCGATTTAAATTGTATCATTCGTTATAGGAGCATTTTGAAAAGTTGTGATAAATATAAAAAAACTTCCCCCTGAAACTGAACAGCAAGGACATTAACCAATGCAAAAGACAGTTTTTTCCCAAGGTATCGAATATCATTGAACAACATCTTGAACTCCTAAAATCTTGTTCAGGTTTAAGGACATCTTGAGCAGTGATACCTTGGAAAAACACTACTACTACTACTACTACTACTACTACTACAACAACTACTACTACTACTGCTAATAATAATAATAATAATAATAATAATAATAGTTATAATGATAACAGGAATATCAACACAGAAGTACTACGAAGACTTTGCAGAGGTGACGAAGCAGCAGAAATCTTAAATAGCATATAATCTCGGGAGTAGCATCCATAATATAATATTCTCAAACTTCCTAAACTGTATATTCATACTTTAATATACATATTAAATATGAGGGTATCGGATCAGACAGCACGTATATTAGCTCGAGATCTTACTTTCTATTGATGGAGTCGACAGATTTGATATGCACACAGAAGAAAGCACGGGAGGATGCGTCAGAACTTTAGATTGACGCCGAGCTTCCAAAAGAGTGGGACACTATACATGGTGGTTTGAACAGAGAACAATTATGACAGACAGAAGCTGCAACAAATAGACGCTGGATTAAAAACCTGGAAATATTTGAGCTAAAACAGGAAGAACAATACTTATCTCTAACATTCAGTGTTCAGAAATGATCAACTGATTCTATACCATGTATCACTGCTCCAATATATATATATATATATATATATATATATATATATATATATATATATATATATATATATATATATATATATATATATATTTCTTCAATAAATATCTAATACTATCATAACAATAATTAACGAATAATAATAAATACGTATATAAACGATTCAAGATAAGAAATTTAATTGTCAGACCTTCCCAATGAAACCTATCGCAAAAAACAGCCGTGGCATACCAATTCAAATGTCTATGGGGTAAATGCAGTTTGACATCCTACATATATAGGATACACAAAAAATTTTCGAAAGAAAAACATGCCACACATCAGACATTCACTTCGTTAGTCTACATTTAAAACAAAATCACAATCGCCCTCCCTCGAATATCTTCTGAATACTCACTGAAAAAAGCGTAGAATATTCTCACCACGTAAAAGGACTTCAAATACTAGAAGCGATTCAGATTGGAACAAAATAACTTCAAATAAACAAAACATCATTTGAAATAGTTGCCAACATCCTAAATGCTTGTAAAATAATAACAACTCCCATTAACCGAACGAATTAAATAGAACAACAAATTAACACAAACTGAATTGACGGAAATATCATGAAATGAAATTGATAATTTTCTCGAATCAACATGAATCTTAATTATAATTATTTTCACTTTAGTTCAGTTTTTTTCCACTGTGAAACGCTAGTGCTGTCATGAATAGAATTTATTTTGACCATATCTATTCTTCGATGGAACTTTTGACGCTACGGTCGTTCAATTATTGACCATGGTGACGTATTTTTCCTCAGTTCACATGTATGGTTTCAAAGATCAGCCATTGTTTTATTAATGTATTATATTGGTTTCATTTACAGATAAAAATGTGCATGTTTATTGGACATAAATACGAGATAAAATTGAATTACATCGAAAAGAATGAAATGAACGAATATTTAAGAGGAAGAAACAAAAAAAAAAGAAATCAAACAGAAGATATTGAATTGGAAGACGAATTTTGCAAAAGGAAATGATAGAAGGAAAGAAAGAAAAGGAGAAAACACAGTGATAGGAATAAAAAAAAGGGGAAAAAGACAGAAAGAGAGAAAGAAAAAAAGAAATTAAGATAAGGTTCGGAAAAGGGAAGGAATCCTACTGAGAAGCAAATTTGGTGGAAGAAAGGAAGGAGACACAGGTCAGAGAAAGAAAGGAAGAAAGTATCAATGAATAAAATAAATGACGACTGGATGAATGAAAAGAAGAAAGACGATAAAAGAAAGAAAAAAACTTGGTCAAAGGTAAATGAAGTAGAAGGAAAGGCACAAAAAAATACAACAAAAACCCCAAACCGTTAAACATTAAATTACAGCGGGATGAAAAAAAAAGCTGCATTCCAAGAGAAATGATGACTTACTGATGACTTCTCAGAATCAAAACAGGAAGAGGCTTTTTGCGTAGATTCGAAGGAGAGTCTATGGACGTATGTGTCCATCTTATCATATCTAATTCGTTGATTTACAATGACTGTGTTTTCTTCATTTTCATGAGAAATTGAGCAGAGTAGTGACGTTAGAGAGTTCAAGTCGACATATTTTTTTTATTTCAGTTTCAGGAGTGAACTCATTTTTTAAAAAAATCATTCTTTTCATACTTATTAGTGTTTCTAGTTCCGACATATGTAAAGTTAAGTGAAGCAAGAGTCTGTCGGCCATATTGACGACCACATGGAATTGGACAGGAAGTACAGACATGCGTAAATAAGACACGCGCCTGCCCCTATAATTTCACACCCATATTTACACAAAATAAACCCATGTACACACAGATGTTTTATATATTTCTAGACGTATACATCATTATGAGTGTCATTGTCATCATCATCATTGTCATCACAATCATCATTTTGAGACATCAACCAACCGGACAAAAGCCCTTCCCAGCTCCTTCCATGTCGACAGAAACTTACCTGCAAACATTTCTATCTCATCTGTTTAATTTGTGCCTAGTTATCTCCTACTGAATTTGCTACCCCTTGTACACTAATTGACTAACCTTTTACTCCATCTTCTATCCTCTCTTCTCGCTAAATGTCCTGCTCATCTCTATTTTTGTCAAAAAATCCCTTCTTCGATATGTTTATCTTAGTCTGCTTTTGGGTCTATGTTAACTTTTTTCTTCTTTTTAGAGTTATTCCTAACGTTGCTCTCTCCATTGATCTCATCATGACTGTGTTTGCTTCTAAGTTTTCAGTTTCACATCCGTATATCATAGGTGGTGTGGTATATTTCACTCTTTACGCTTTGTATAAATTGCCTCCCTCCATTATCCGAAAGTAGAATGTTCATATAAAACTTTTCCTAAGATGAAATGATGTGAAGCGAAGGGGCAATTACTATCATCTTATATACAGATATTTTTAGGGTCCAGGGATCAAAAATATAACCTTGCATTGGATTTTGACCACGATTGAAAGTGATTCACAGATTGCAGAAAAATATGATGTTAATCTTATAAGTTCGCATAGGTTGAGGGCAGATCTGCACGAGGTTTTAGTGCTTATAAGGAACTGTATGTGAGAAGCTTTTCAGCCGAACCTACCGTCGTATTTCAAACAGTCCTTAGCAGTTACTGCAGACGACAAAGCTGAACCATTCAAAATCGATAAATAGAAATATTTTTTAGTTTGGGAACGCACAAAAAGATTTTTGATATAAGTGGATAGCTGGCCAACCTTGTTCTAATATTTTTCATGGAAACCAAATGGCGTGAAGCGAAATTTCGAAAAGTAGGCTATACCTGTATGCGTGTACGTATGTGTATTTGTATTTGTCAACATAGGAATGTTTGTGTAAGATACAGAAATTCACTGAACTGAGTTCGGATTATCTATCCATGTTCATTCCTTTGAAATTACATCATTTTTTTTGTTCATATTTTCGAGGTTTGAATTTGTTTTGTAACATTAGTTTGTAGATTTGGAATCTATAATTTTTTTGTAGTATTGTTTCTTGAGAATATATATATATATATGTATATATATATATATATATATATATATATATATACACATACATACATATAGATATATATATATATATATATATATATATATATATATATATAGAGAGAGAGAGAGAGAGAGAGAGAGAGAGAGAAGGGTTACCAAAAAGCAAACATGATGTACAAAACAATGGTCAAAATCAAAGAGATTTAGTATTAAGAAAAATATATACAAGGGTAACAGACAACAATAAAAACCGCTTCAGCAATCACAAAATGCCGTTTGACGATACAATATCAAATTTTATAATGATTATGTGAATCTATAAATTGAACAGAAAGTGAGGTTCCAGTTTTTACGTACAGATAAAGCCCCCATCTCTAAAAATATTTTTTTTTCAAAATTTTTCAAATTTATTTATTTCAAGAAAAGAGTCTCCTCCTTTTTAAAAAATTATAGATGAACATGTAAGGGAAAAAGATGGAGGAAATTAAGTTCCACTTGGGCATTATAGATACATTGAAAATAGGACCCCACTCTGGATTGTTTTGAAAATACTTCCCTAAAAACCTTTTGTTTTAGTATCTCCCCAGGACATATGAGTTATCATGCAAAATCTGCAAGGTACTTTTTATAGCATGATAGAAAAATACACAAACAGCCTCCTCTTTATGTATCTAAGATTTTCTCCAAGCTAGACGATACTAGTAAGCAAAATATATTTTATAGGAATAAATAAGAACCCCCCTCCAAAAAAAAAAAGAAAATAGATGTGAGTACCCATTTTTTCTCAGAGCGTGAACACAGACCCAATGAGAAACGCCGAAAATACTTCTGTGAAATTCAACCTTGAAATTGGAACTCCGGGCAAGCTGTCAGGTGGGCATTTTTTTATGTATCCATAGTGAGAGTCAAGTTTAGCATCATCATTAAATTGAAATTAGAGCACCTTTCCCTAAAAGAGACAAAAAAAAAGTTTTAAAAATTGTTTAAAAAGCTCTATCACTATTATTGTCTGTTGACACGTACCCTGAAAATAAAGTACTTTCACGTGAGAAACATATCAAAGAAAACCTTCCTATAATGTATATCTAAGCTGGAACAGAAAATTGATTTTAAAACAAATTTCAAACGTCATCTTGTCAGATCACATGAGTGGGAGGTTCTCCTACGTAAGAAGCATCTTATCAAGGTTTACCTTGCAACCAAGTTTTAAGTAAATCTGATGAAACAACTGTGAAATGATATGGGTACACACCTACGACCGAACGACTGACGAACAAAGTCTTTTTAAAGAGAGGCTAAGACATCTGTAAAAACTGGAATCAGAATAGTATACAACTGCTGGACATCAGGACCAACAACGTAGATCCCAGCAGATAATTTGCAAAACTCTGGCCAACAGAGAATGAGATTTGACGATCTTGACAGAATCTGAAGATCTTGGCGCATCTCTTAGAGAGATGTGTCAAATGATGGGGAAGGTCCTTGTCCAACGACAGGCATTAAAAGGATGATGATGATGATGATGATGATGATGATGATGATGATGGTGGTGGCGATGATGATGATGATGATGATGATGATGATGACAACTATGAGTCCATATAAATCAGAGATTTTTTGAATTGTTTTTTGCATGGAAGAAAGTATATTGATAGGGACAAGGAAAATGGATATCCACTAACCATTTATGATGCGGTGAAGCAGATTTGTTTTAATCATAAGCTAGCTGAACATTACATTACTGGGAAATCACTATCAGATTAGATACGCGGGACTGATCCATTCCATCCTGTTGAGGCTCAACAACATCAAATATTTTTAAGTGATTGCTGGCTCAGTCTCTATTTATGCTGTGTTATAATGACTCGCATAACAATTTTTCGCTCACCGATGCACTTTTAAGAGTGTATCTAGAACTCTAGACGAGACTATGCTGTATAATTAATCTGTCAGTGTCAGAAGATAACAAGTTATTCTAGAAGTAATACTGTTTACGTACATGTAATTTTACAGTAAACACCAAACCATAACACATAAATTGCCTTGCCTCTAGGTTTTTTCTACGTAATTTATGCAAGAAAAATACAGCCGAGTCTTTACAAACCTCAGGGAATAACTTATCAAAACATTCTTTACGTAGACTAGAAGTTACCATAAGCGTTGATTCCTGCAATGCGCTTTCTCCCCAAACTCATGGTTAGAAGCAGCTGACAACGAAGAAATAGATATTTTCAATTAAATAATGCAAATTGTATCTTGAAGCGTGACTCCGGGCTTCGATCAAGTTGCCATGTAATGATTTCTCGATATACCATGAGCATGGCATACTGTTAAGTAGGCCTTTAAGGTACTACTTGAAGTATATGTTGGTAGATCGATTAAATTCTTGCTGTCTTTCTCTCTTCCTTTCTCTCTCGTTTTCTAAATCTCAATCACACGCACACACTCTCTCTCTCTCTCTCTCTCTCTCTCTCTATATATATATATATATATATATACAATTTTACATTAAAAGATTTTTCTATTCTAGAGTGCTGAAGCTTCCATCGGAAGAAAAAGAGAATTAAAACTGTGAATTGGACCCTATACCCCTTGTAAATTATATATATATATATATATATATATATATATATATATATATATATATATGATTCTCTTAGAAACGTCAATACACAAGAGGATGGCTACAACATCTTTTTCTCAAGTCAACATATCCTCTATCTTACGTTGTGAAAGACTTCCCACTTGAGCATTGCTGTACAGTGTGCAAGCTGAATGACTTAATTTCAAACTAAAAGTAATACTCAGAGGTATCCTTACTTTTATAGAGCCACAACTATTCAGAATTCTGTAATTCTGCTATTTTATCTGAGATTATGATCGGAATTATTTCTACGGTAAACACTGTGCTTGCCATTTCCAGTAATATAAGGTTATTTTCATCAATGGTATGTGCGGGGCAAAGTGAATCGGAGCACAGTTGATCACTTACAGGACTGAGCCATTTCAATTGTTTCAACTAGAACTGTTCTTGAAAATTCATTTCATATAGTTTGCAGAAAAACTAAAGGAGCATTTCAATTTCACCTTTGCATAATTCTTTTATTGAGAATTGCTTTTGAGACTGTGTGAATTTGATTTTGAATACAATGTTTCCTCCCGGAGGCCAAATTATTGTCAATGGATGTCTTGAAGATTATACAATCACTTGAAAAAAAAATCCAAGAATATTTCAGTAAAATATATTGTTTGTTTCACTCTGGTACTTACGTGAAACATTCAATCTTATGTTGATCCACTGTTCCGTGGGGGATGATTAACTTTGAACTGGGGCTGGGATACAGTGGATCAAAAATAATGATAAAACAATTACTGTCAGCTGCTAACTTGGAGGGATATAACCTATTTTACAGCTAGCAGAGTCAGTTTTCCTTTTTATCTAATGTTTGAGAATAAGCTTCTGCCTGCAATCATTTTTTCTTATCCCCAAAGCTCCAGTTTCCCATACATGAAAAATAAACACACTTAAGGACAATGGTGATTTTGACTAAGATGTACATAAAAGTTTTCGGCCATCTTGTGACGTGGTTTGTGTCCAAACTTTAAAGTACAGGCCTGTGTTGACGCCCAAAGAGGATATAAAGTGTTTTGACATGGGTCCGAATGCTGATTACATGCTCATTAATTTGGATTTAGCGCACGATCGGTATAAGTGATACCAACTGCATTAACCGTAGATCTGTTCCCCAGTAAAGTAAAAATAATAAAAAAACACATATTCAGGATATTTTCCGTCAGTATATATATATATATATATATATATATATATATATATATATATATATATATATATATATATTGTTGGATCTGCAAATTGGCGCAAGTTCACTGAGTTTTATAAGTATAACAAAATCAACTTTCTTCATGATAAGTGCATCTCTCTCTCTCTCTCTCTCTCTCTCTCTCTCTCTGTGCTCTGCCTCTGTCTCTCTCTTGCGTGTGTATATGGATATGCCATTGTTTGTGTCTATATTCAATTTCAAGGCAAGTTTAACATCAATTTTGTATCGGTTGAAGATGATACCAGGAAACAGTGTCTGATTTCTTCACAAGACCTCGCTACGGATACTCAGTCTGAACAGTCTTCCACATCTTCTGAAAACTAATAGTTTAGCACAATTGAAAGCCCATCTGATAACTAAGTGTTATACATATCTATTTATTTATCTATCTATTTAATAGAATATTTACCAACATGGTCATTGAAATTATCAACCCAGGTTCCTTTAGTTTTGACGTTAGTCTGATAAGCTGACTGGCCGACTGGCTATGTGTCACGTGTACATACAGAACCAATGGAATCAAAAGGTTGAAAACTTGAAAAATTCGTTTTTATTAGGCTTAGGAAAGATTTTGTATCACCGCTCTACACAAAGCGCTTCTTAGTGCGGGGGTCCAAGTTTCAATTTAAGCGTTTGCTAGATTAATCTAATAGTTTGTGACCGACAGCATTCACCTCTTGTTTTTTCGAATTCCGACCTTTTTTTAGTGGCCACTGTTCAACGAAAGCCGAGACAAATAACTTATTCATTAGTCACCCCTTTTAAAAGTTTTTTAATCGATCACCTCAAACCCAGCATTACGCCATAAGAAATAGGTTGCGTTCTATCGGCTGATTTACCTGACATATCTATTTATCTACAAGTGTCTTTGTTGACTATTCGTCCTTGCGAACGATTCTGTCTGATCTCAGATAAAAGGTATTTCAGAAGTACAGTTCAAAGTCAATATTATATAACCTTTGCAGTGTTTCCATTGTGTATGTGTTTTCTGTTCCGCGGGGAAACATCCAGTTTATTGATTTGTGTTTCATTTAATAGTTAATAGGAAAACCTTCGATCACTACTCCAAAGACATACCTTAATTCACATTGCTTGATTCCTTCCTTTAAAAAAAATATATACATTATTTAGACATCAATATCGCTCAGTTCTTCTCCATCCATTTTATTTTTCTCAGAGAACAAAGCTGCAATTTGTTACCCCATCACACGAAGGGAATTGGAACAAGTATTGCTCCTCGCCCTGCTGACTACAACCTTGGTTGGTCGTGTGTGAAACAGGAAAGAGGTATTATTTTTGATAGGTAATTTCGTTCTAGGTAGTGAGCGCTTGCTTTGAACCTCAGCTCAAATGCAATGGAGAAATAGGTCTGGTTAGTCGTTCAGTAGAAACCGTCTCATGACGAGCGTATTATGGCAGCATTCTGTTGGAGGGGATCAATTAAGAATTGCTGAAAAGAGTGATCAATGACTAAATTACCTCTCACGTTGACGGTGATAACAAAAAGTCTCAATAAAAAAACAATTAGAATGCTATCAGACATAAACTGACGGACCACTTTAGCAGAAACTTACATTGGAAAATGGAGCCACTTTAAAAATCCGTTTTGGCGAGAATGTAGAATATACTAACATTTTTCTTCTAAATATGATGAGGAGTAAATTCTTAAATTTTTAGCACTCTAGCTCAATTGGTATGCTCAACATATACATGCAAAGTTAGATAGCCAGCCAAAGTCACAAGAAAAAAAAAAAAAAACGATTTAGACGGTTTCAGCGACAGTTTGGATTGATGGTTTCTAGCATCTAAAATGCCCCTCAAATCTCTTTCGTTTGGTTAATAATTCCAGTGCATTCGGTGACAACAAAATAACGATTGTATTTTTGTCTTATTTCCATTGATATTATTATCATTATTATAGATATTTTATACCTTTGTTGTTTTCTTTGAAGTTCGCTTCATTTGTTTATCAAGAGCATTATATCTATCTATTTCAGTATCCTAATGTGTATGTATGTATGTATGTATGTATGTATGTATGTATGTATGAATGTATGTATGTATTTATTTATTTTAGTCTGCTTAAATCTATCTATCTATCTATCTATCTATCTATCTATCTATCTATCTATCTATCTATCTATCTATCTATCTATCTATCTATCTATAACTTACTATCTACCTATCTACCTATATATCTACCAGCTCATCTCTCTCTTCTATGTTTATATACTTCCATATTTACCTATCTAACTATCTATCGATCGATCGATCTATCAATCAGTCAATACTGCGCTAATATCTATACCTATGTATCTATCTTTAATCGGCGATCTCAGACTGCTGATATCTCTCAATCCATCGATCGAATATATTTCCTGGATTTCGATATGTCTCAACTCTTCCGAATGCAGTACGATCCATATTTGGAGAAGTAAAGGGATTCTAGAAGCCTTTTCAAACACTGAGTGGGAATCATTATGACATTCTTGAACAACTAGAGTCATCAAAGATGGTAAAGGGTTACGTCCCTTTTTTTTATTTGAGCCTGTGTTTGTTTGTGAGTTCGTTTTGGGGAGTGTGTGCGTGTTTATGTTTTTGTTTGCTTGTTCCAGCTTTTCAAGCTAATCCATTCTCTTTACATTGGAATTTACCATTGGTACTCCATTAAACTCTTTCTAGAGAGTTTATATATCCCTTTTTGGATAAAAAGTAAAAAAAAAAAAACCTTTTTGATCTCTTAAGGTATGTTTCGAAGGCTTATCAATTTGTGTGTGAGTTCCACCACTTTCGGTCATACCGTTTTGTCTACAGACTTGGTAATTGTCACGAAAACTCAACTAGACTGTTTTTTGCCAAGAACAATTGATACTAAATAATCTAGATGTTTCTGAATTTTCTGGTACGATATTGTAGATTTTATCAGCGGAAAACGCCAGTGTTTCATAAATAAAATTTATGACCATATTTATTCTTCGTTGGAAATTTTTAACTGACTTTAAATGTTAATGCTACAACTGTTCAATTATTGACTGTGATGGCGAGTCTTTTTATTATTTCTGTTTCAACTGATTCGGGTGAATATATAGATATGTTTTCCGACCAACCATTTATTTTGAATTGTTTGTGAAAGAGTCGAACAGGAAACGGCGTGTACGACAGGATAAATCAATCATATTTTATGAATGATGAGTCTGCAAAAGAAATACTTGAATACAGAAAGAGAATTCCACCGCAGCAAGACAAATGATAGGTCCCGTAAATAAATCATTTCTTACTTATATTCAGTATTTATTTCAGATTTATATTCCATATTATAAATCATTTCCTAATAATATTCTTTGCTTCTGTTACTTTTGCGTATTCTAATTTTCTTTTCTGCATGTGAATCAACAAGACTTTTAAAATATACCAGCAAGGGTACCAGGCGTTGCACGAGAGAAGAGAAATCTGAGGGCCATGTAATAAATTAAAAATCACAGAACTCCTCTGAGGATCGGAACCAAAAATTTGAACTTTTTTTGAAAATGCAAAATTTGACCTAACCTTCAATTGAGCTTTAGAACTCACAAGACATCAGTGCTACATATCCTATGTTCATCCTGTCTCCAAGCTACTAGTATACACGAAGTTTCAGTCCGTTGTGGACAGTCGTCTCGCTAAGGTTTGAAAATGTATAAATTGACCACACCCTAAATTGACCACACCCTAAATTGACCTATAGTCGTCACCAAAGGTCATTGACACACATATATTCATCTTGGGGTCAAGTTACTACGGCACTCAAATTTGTAGCCAATGGGGTGCAGCTGTCATTGTTTGATTTGAAAATGTCAAAATTAACCGCTTGAGAGAATAAACATCTGGAGGTCAGTGGAAGTCAGCATCAGTTTTGTACACATATATGCAGCCCGTAGGGTGCAGCCGTATCCGTTCAAGCTAAAGTTTGAACTCAGTTAAGAAATTCCATTATACATAACATCAATTGTTAAGCGATACACGCCTCCTAGACACAGAACTGACAGCTTTATATTTTATTTTCATTTGGGGTGAATTAAATTTAGAGGAGCAAAAAACATCTTGACATGTTCTTTCCATGAAACTGATCAAGATAGAGTGCATACGGGGAAAGAAAACACAATGTAGGAAAAAAACAAAGGAGACAACATCAAGCCTATGTAGAAATCTGCAAAATGAAGTGAAGAATGGAAGAGTGGAACATTTGAATCAAATAAAAATTTAATCAATGCTCATAAAATATTGCGAGAATGCCACAGACACTATTTGACAGAATATAAACACGTCAACGTGCTTCGAGGACAGTCATGTCAGTTTTAATATCCTTTAAGTTAAGGGAGTTAGATTACATGTGTTTGAACGTACGTGTAAAGATGTAGCGTGTTGCGTAGAGCAAAGAAGGGTCTTGGAAAGAAATCGGTGATTAATTCTCTTCATTTTCCTGTGTTTTGAGTCACAATATTATTGAGATTGGACGGCATCATTTTTTCAATGATATCTCTTGAATATCGAAAAAGGAAGCTGTGCATTTACCATGACAACTTGGAGAGAAATACCAAAGCTATATTCATGTTTATCATGAATTTATGGACATCTTGACGAGACCAGGAATTCCTGAGTATACACATATCTGCAATTTAATGTGAGAAAAGTATTGTTGTCCAATACTTTGTACAAGAGAACTCACAAATTATACCCATAACTAGTCATTACTCGTGAAAAATCGACGTATATATTGAGATGATTTTTTATAAAAAGAAACTAAACAAATATATATATATATTTATTTATATATATGTCTCTCTCTCTCTCTTTATCTCTCTCCCTATATATATCTATCTATCTATCTATCTATCTCTCTCTCTCTCTCTCTCTCTCTCTCTATATATATATATATATATATATATATATATATATATATATATTTTGTTGGTGTGTATGTATGTTCGATTTATCAGGCTGCACTGTTTAAAAAGGCAAAAAATGTATACTCTGTTTACAAGAGAAACCATGAATAATATCTTCTAGAGAAAATGACAGATTATTAAATAAAAGAACAGAAATAATATCTAAATGTAGACCTGAGAGTAGATATCTACCAGAAACATCAAAGATCATAACAACAACTTTTGATCAGCAAACAAGTGAAGATAAAAAAAATACATCAGAATGAATAGAAGCAACAACATTACAGCTAAAATGTAAAATTAAAAATTTTACGCAGACAACACTAGAATCCATATATATATATATATATATATATATATATATATATGATTTAAAATTGTTATACCTCAAAACTGCAACTTAAATGTTTGTCCTCCCTTTTTTAACATCTGATATATATATACATATATATATATGATTAAAACTTTTTATTGGGAAAGGATGTTCTTGTACTTGGGAAACTACATAACATGTGTAGTTCAAATCTCCATTCTTGGGAATATAGATGTTATTTTCTGTGAAAACCGTTTAGAATAACGTGAAAAAAAACCCATCTAAAACGTCTAAATTTGCGAGAATCTAGATGTAATCATTAAACCTGTCAGAATAAGGTTGAAAAAAGGTCAAAACCTGTTTAGAACGGGTATAGTGGAGGGCTGATGCCAATTTCCTTGTTTGTAGACTAAATGGTATGGCCAGGAACTCTGGAAAATACAAACACACGTAAATATGAAAGGGATGTAACATTTGCCTCATTTGATGGCTACTGTTGTGGTATAAATGAATCAGGGAATTCCAGTGGGACAGTTGGCTTTTTAGAATTTCCTTTGAATTTGACAAGAACTCATAATGAGAATGAGTGACGTAACTATAAGAATTTATTTGATTTATTTGTCTCCATAATTTAGGCTAGGGTCTGACAAGTATGTGTAGTCAAGAAAAAAACATTGGTCAGTCCATGGAACTAAGTCAGGATGAGTCATCCCCTTTGCAATACTCCTACTGCTGGCAATCTAAGGTTTCGTAAGTTTGAGATGCTCTCGTTAACAACGGTTGATAAAAAACGTTCCTTCAGTGTCACTTATCTCATCAGAGTACATTAATATTTCCCCGCTTTGAAGTTCAGTGTTGTGGCGTTAGTTTCTTGAACTCCCAAAATTTTAGAAAGCTGATATCACGAGTAGGTCATACTTGTTTCAAACAGTTTTACAGAGAGATCTTCAGCAAGGGGATCGGTACTACGACCCAAAACGCGTCTACATATGATTTTCATCTTCCTTCCGTCGCACAATTCAAGACTAAGAATAAGTGATTACAATAACCATCCAATCACAGGAAAGTTTATTTAGTGATACCTTAGCTGTTGCTGAGGGATGTGCAGTCAAAGGCAGCTTTTTAGCACTTACACTGCCTTGGACAACCCTTCCTACATTTACAAGAGTCAAATAGCTGGACTGGCGTGCATCTAGTAGGTATGTCCAGAGTGATCCATAGAACCCCATCAGATGTCTTTCGCTAGCCCCATTAATACAGTGAAATATGAGTTTAAGGGACTTCTAAAATCTATATATTGTCACGAAGTTTGTTTACACTACAATGCCAATAAACGCTCGTTGTAAGGCGGTCTTACTTTCCCGGAACCACTGAACAAATCCTGAATCAGGTAAGTATGTTGTTATAATTATTTCACGTATTGAATATGATTATGATTATATTATGTATATCTCATAGAGTTTTCATTTTCCAATTCTGATGGTCCATGCTCTCGATGGAAAATGGTTGATTGTTTTGGTTTCATATAGTTGTGCCCTTTTTCGATGTCCTCTTCAATTCTTTACGACTTCTTCCTTTTCAAATTTATTCTTTCCAGCTTTGATCAAAAGAAAAGAAGAATATTCAAACATTATTGCCTAACTTAGTTTAAAACATAACTGATATTAAAAATGACTCACAAATCTGTGTGTGGCCTATAAGTAAGGGAGAAGAAGGTAATTCTTGATGCATATTCTTCTGGCTGGCATGTGACGCGGTTACGCTCTTATAGGACTCCTGACCCGAGTATTATGGACAATCAAATCAGTTGTACTTATTTAAACGGAAAAATCCAAATAAATACATAAACGAATGAATAAATAAAGTAAGTAACATGCTTCATCATCCTAAACCACGAACATTACTTATGAAAAAATTAATAAAGTGAGGTAAAACATTTTTGGAGCCACGGATGAGACAATCTCGCTGGCATCGAGCCATATAAGAAGTGTGTATCTGTTAGAGAGAAAAAAAGAGGAAAAGATACATATATATATATATATATATATATATATACACACACATATATATATATATATATATATATGTATATATAGATAGATGGAGAGAGAGAAAGAGAGAGAGAGAGAGAGAGAGAGAGAGAGAGAGAGAGAGAGAGAGAGAGAGAGAGGAACCAAAGGAGGAAAGGAAAGAAAATGAAAATTGAAGCTGTAGTGTTCTTACATTGAATAAGTTTAATTCTTATCAAGAACTTGGTATGTCTCAAAGAGAAAAAGATTACAGCCAAAGGGAAAAAGGGAGAGAGTCACGGAGACTGGGAGACAGAGACAGAGATCAAAAAGAAAAACCAAAGAAAGATAGAATTAAGCTCTAGTGATCTTGCAGAGAACAAGTTTATTTAAAAATCACTGCTGTCATCGCCCGGTCAAATTATAGCTCTTTCCTCGACACAAATCAAAGTGAACGAAATATGGGCCCTGAACTTGCTGTCATCGACTGGTTGCAGGTTGAGGGGCAGAGAAGGGTTCCCTCCCTGGTAGGCCGGGCAATGGGCCGAGCAACATCTGATGCCTCACTTTCTCTTCCCTTCGTTTATCAGTGTTTATATCCCAGAGATTCTTTCACCAGAAGTAATCTAACATGTTCCTAACTCGCACATCTCCCAGCGGACGTTAATTCGCATGGACAATCTCATTTCCGCTTCCGAAAACGTCTGTTTTCCTTAAATAAGACACAAATTCATTTTGTAATTTTTTTGTCCTGCTGCCTGATGCAAGTCTTACACCAGCCTTTATACATCTCTATTAGAATGAGATAAAGGCGTTAAAAATCCTGCTACGCCATTTCTCCACGTTAGGAGGGACTCTCGACTCAGAAAACCAGCATTGGGAAGCTTTGGATCGAACACCATTCACTAACACAAATAGCTAATACGCAACCCCAAACCTCCCAAGGGATTCTCAGAGGGGAAAGGGTGTGGCCAGTGCATTGCACCAGGATCCAACGACTCAGATTCAGGGAGTTTCTTCGGTAAAGCTGTGCATCGAAATTTATGAGTCAATATAATATGTTCATTGATAAAATGAATTCTTAGATTCGATAATATATGCACGTCATTTGGATAATATATGCACCTCATCTGAAATCCAATATGTCAGCCATGGCTAAAATGAAAATCCTAATTGCAATAAAGTTGCGTAGATTAGTCTGATATTGATGCCCCTGGTGACAGATCATCCTTTTTTGATGGAGCAGGAAACGAATTTGGAACTTTACAATAACCAAGAAGCTTTTTTTCTGGCTCACACTTCAAGTCTCAAAATACGTGATAACCATAACCGTCCAAAGTTAGGGTCAATAACAGGAGAGTTTATTCAACAGTTCTATCGCAGTAACAGAGGAATGTGCCGTCGAAGGCAGATTTTTAGCACTTGCACTTCCTAACACAACCCTTCTTACATTTGCAGAAGACAACAACATAGCTGGACTGGCGTGCATCTAGTAGGCATGTCCAGAGGAACTCATAGTACCTTTCAGATGTCTCTGGCCAGTCCAATTAACACAGTGAAAGTATTTCAAGTGTGGACATTTGCATCTGACCCAGAAAACTAACATGTTTTTTTCATGCTCTCTTAACACGCTCCTCAAAGGGGGAAGGGCAGGGATTTGTCGGAAGGAGTAACTGTACGTTGATTCCCTCCGAAAAATGCGTGCAACTATGACTTTTTCCTTCTATAGAGAAGGACAATAAACCTCTCGATTCTGGCCATTACCTCCTGTGGTATGTCAATTTTTCCATGTGGAGAATATGAATTATTCCAGTGTCTGACTGTGGCTAGACATTTTGATGTCAATCAGTCATTGACTAATGGAAAAAGTTTCACAAGATTCAATACTTGGTTCTTTAATAAGGAAGTAGTTTTACTGTAATAGCTTTTTTTATAGAGGATTGTGAAGATATAAAGAATGTTACTGTAAAAAGCCAACTTATCTTACCATCATATCTATCTATCTATCCATCTATCCATGTATCAGTCTATATATATATATATATATATATATATATATATATATATTTATATATATATATATATATATATATATATTTATATATATATATATATATATATATATATATATATATATATATATATATATATATATATATGTAAGTGCTTCGGGAAAATCTGACTGAGTTCTAACCTTTCGTCATAAAGAATTCTTTTCAAATCTCACCAAACGAAAAAAGATTCTCTTTGTCCAAAATATTCCGTTTAGATATCCTTCGTTTTCGTTTTTCGCAATGAATTTATTATTCATCTATAGTAACTATCTTCTCCAAAAATCCTTTTTTCATGTCAAAAGAGAAAGACAAGTATTCAAACGCTGACCGGTGTTTGTTCCCGCGAGTTCAAATGTAACAATGCGTTCCTGAGCTTCAGAATTTTGTGAACGAGATACATCAGTTGAATGGTGAAGTCAGTGGCGCCTCACCAAGAATTTGTCGCCTCTTGGTCTATTTCATATATTTTAAGCCGAGACGAAAGAATCGTGTTATATGGGGAGCTCTGATAGGGACTGCTGATGCAGTAGCTACCATAAGGGCTTCTCGGTAGCTAACCACGTAGCTATGTACAGCAATTGACTGAAAGTAAAAGTAATAAAGGGATCAGTGAATATGAAATAGACAACACTAAGATTTTCCTGACATACTTGCTAATATAGCATCTTGAACCTTTGCATCAACAGAATCTACGCAGAAGTTATGGTTTCTAAGACAATTTTGCAAACTGCTGCTCCACGATGAAGTGTTCCCACGTTATCTAACCAATACTCTGGGGTCGATTTTCGGCTTTTTCCTGGGAATTGATAATCGTAAATTTCGATTTGATGCATATTTTGTTTGCTTGTGACTATTGAATTCACTCATTGCCTTTTTGTCTATAAATTGGCGGTGGATATGGCTGAAAAGTATTATCTTTGCTAAAGTATTCCTTTTTAGTCACCTTTCAGTGTTATATTCCATGTCACGTTTTTTGTTCTTCCCTGGTTTCCTTCCTTTCTCTTTTATTCTTATGCTGAGAAATTTCAGAACCTTTCCTACTGATAATCTTTTCTTGATTTATTTCATCTATTCATTATCAACCCATTCTGCTTGGATTGTGTAATGGTAAGCACGCAGCGGGTCACAGCCTCGATTCCTGTCAAGAGCAAAAAAAGTCTGAGCCCTCAGCTTCTACTTGAGCGTACTGTAGCTGAGCGGTTAGGGTGTAGGTATCCTTTCGGAAGACTTGCATCCTCCCAAGGGAGTGTTGATGAAAACTTGCGAGGATAAATTCCTAGGTTAGACCAAACTTTAGTCATGTAAGGATCAATAAGCTGACCCACGCAAAGGTAACTGGAACTTAGTCAATGGCCATTCGTACACCAGTTATCACATAGAAGATAGTTGCTTTACCTTTTAAAAGAAAAAATAATCATTAACCCATTAACTGCAGCAGGTGGCAACGAAAAATAGTTACTTAATGCAAAATAAAGGCCCTTTTTGATTGCAAGTTATCCAATGCAAGACAAAAGCATTCATAGATAGTTACCATCAATCACAATAAAACAAAAGAAAATTCTCGTCATTCGCAGTTGATGTGATAATGATGATGCCGTCCACAGATTTGTTTGATTAATGGCCTCATGCATGAATCGAAGAATAATTCTTGTTGTCACCAACGATGAGTCTTTCTGACCATGTCTCCGCGTCAGCCTAATTGTCTATGTTTGCACGAGTGATCCAAGTAGCAGAGACATTTTTGTAGAGCCTCAACACAAAGAATATTATCTATAGTTTATTCAGATTGTTGTCAACGTCATGGTTCGTCTTTTGAACATAAAATTTCAGCAGTTGGACCCTAAGTCCGTTTTCAGTCGATAAATGGTGTATTCCTGACCATGGAGACGGAATGGGGGCTTCTTGGAACATGCGCATTCGTTTAATTTCGGATGGGGTTAATTTCCGGTCCCAAACATTGTTGCTTGTTGTAATTTGTGTCAGAAATATTTAGTTGTATTGGATCAGTGCCATTGGGAGACTTTCAAGTGACAAAAAACATCTTTGTTGGACAGGATAGCACCGAAATGACCACCATTTTGGTTTGAAAGACGGACAGATAACTCGTGTCGTTGTACTCAGAAAATGGCAGCAGGAGAATTAATCCTCTAAAAAAGTCGATGTTTTTTTTGTGAACGCAGTTTTTTTTCGTGCAAAAGAAGTAATGTTTCAATTATTCAATGAAAGTCTGAACAAAACTTTACTCTCACCGAAAGTAAATCAGACAGAAACTAAAGCAAAAAACATTGTTCAAAATATAATATCATGTAAGGATTGTCAGTAAATTACTTAAAGCCATAATGTTTATTTCCACATCACCCAGGAAAAATCTGACATCTCACACCTTCCAACGGTCGTTAGCCAAAAGAATGGTAATAGACTCTAAAACTGACGGCATTGAAACTCCAGACTCCTATTCTATATTATCAAATCACACACGAACAAAGCAACTCGAATCAATACGTTTCAAAACTGAGCAGAGAGAGTTCCTTTCAAAGGGAGTCAACAGTTTTATTCTAAACAGCTATACTGACTTATTTACATGCAAAATTTCTAAATACAAACCCTAAAACGGATAAAAACAATCCACGCGCCTTCCTGATCTCATATCACCTCACAGCAACAGGAGGCTGACTCCCATGAATGAGAAGAAATCTTTTATTCACAACTATATGCATATCAACCGAACCAATTCATGTCATACTGTAGCTAAATACATCCTGTAAAGTGCTAGAAATCACTGTTACTTTTAGTGAGATTTTTTATGCTTTTCCCTCACTACATTCTTGTCATAATTCTGTACAAAGTCTGGAGTTGACTTTGTTTCCGTACTGTAAGAAGAACGACGAGTAAGACGAGAACAATTCCCAACAAAACGATGGATGTAAAAATATTTGCAAAATTCTACATTCCCGTATCATAATAGAAACTCATGGCTATCTGATTGCCAGGAGACTGTCTAAAAGATTGTGCTAAATTGATAAATCTTAAGATGTCAACAGAAATGTATCATACAACTTATTTCATTTTGATAGATACATTTATACAAATCTGAACATATAATAAGTATATATATATATATATATATATTTCTTCTCTGCTTTTTTGCGCTTGAGTATCTCATCTGTTGATTTACATTCCTATTATGATATAAAAATGAAGATTACGCCATAAACTCTCTGTAAACTTATATTTGATCACGCATCAAAACAATTTGAATTGAGTTGAGACTTTAAAGAAACTAAAAGTATTTCTTATGTATACAATACAACCATAGCAGTAATCATCTTCCCTCGAAGAGTTTTGTTCTTTCATAAAGTTGTATTATTCAAATGTCCTAGCAACGGAAAATCTAGTCATTAATTTTGTTCATCAATAATTCGTCTATCCTTAGCAAACAAATAGCACCAAGGCTATTCTATACCTTTTTCTTTTTGTTTTAAAATTCTCTCCATCCTCTGTACTGGTTTAAAGCAAAGGTCGGTTACTATCGGTAACGAAATGGGCTATGGCAGTTCCAATTTTTTTTAGCAAAATTAGATAATGCATCATTCCTCACTTTTGGACGTACCCGCGGGTTGATGATCAATCATAGGTATTTGTTAACCTAGACTTACCCACCATCTTTGTTCACACAGCGAGGATCGAACTTGCCAACGAGAACATCCAAGATTTATCTCTTATTGATCTCGTATTGATAGATCTATATCGAACGTACTGTTAACTCTTTACTCTCTAGCAACAGTTTTATTTAGCAATGGTAGGTTTATTTTCAGCTAAAGCATGAGGCTACTGTATCTCGCGTATTCTTTTCTCTTTATCGTAGTCTTCTTCCTATATTTACCAAATATAAAGGTTATTCAATGTAGTGAGCCAAATAAGAAGCTCCGGTGGTTCCATCAGTCTGCGCTTTGTAGGACGTATCCTAGGCTAGGAGGTTACTGTTTTTTCCCCCTTTTCAATGTGTCCATGCATCTCTTTAAAACACCTTCTGGTCGTTTGGTCAGTCCTTAATATGTTGAATATCAATTTTCTGAGCTTTATTCAATCATTATGAAATATGCCCAGACCTACAGCCGAATCATCATATTTTCCTCTTCCTCCTCCTTCCACAACTACCACAACAAGTAATGCTACATTTTCTTAACCGTATGAAGTTGAATTGATACAAAACTTCGTCCAGACTTTTTGGTTGAACCAATCTCATCTTCCTCTACTTTATTCCTTTTCTTCTCTTCTCCCTGCTACTTCTGTGATAGATTGTGGACACATCATTGAACTTATGGTTCTTCTTCTATTCCTCATCCAATGTTCCTTGGTTGCTTGATCACATGAACTGAGAAATATGTTGCCCCAGGGAAGCACCTGTCCATCACACTAAAAGGAAAGGGTTGTGGGTCACCCTGACATCTTGTGACACTGTTGTAATATCCCACCCTTGTGATGGGGGTATAATAAATACCTAAATAATGTGGTACACCTTTGGGCAACCACAGACCTGCGGGACAAATTTAGCTCGTGAAATTTTTTTTTTGTGACCTGCTGTCAATCTAAGCATTTATGAAAAATTCTTTTGTATTTTCTCTCAGAAGATCAATTTTATAATCTCTCTCTCTCTCTATGTATGTTGTAATGGCTCCACGGTTGGATAAGATAATTAACATTCCAAATACGGATCAGTATCATGCTGCTTTTTACCTCGTAAATTAAGTTGTGTTAGAGGTAAAATCAAGTGGCTTGATCAAAATACTACAAGTATGATTCGAATCATGATTTTTGGATTAAAGGAAAACAAAACATGGACAAGAACCAGGTGACCAATTTAGCAATTCACTTCATTGTAACCCCCAATGAAAAAAAACTACAATACCACTGCTCATATTGGGTGTTCATGTGAGATTTTTAAGTTTCTACTATTGGTGGCAAAGGCAGGAAAAAAATCTGTGTACATGGGTATATTGATAACTTCTCTCTCACACACACACATACACACACAAACACGCGCGCGCACACACACACACACACACAAACACACACACACACACACATGTATATATGTATATATGTATATATATATATATATATATATATATATATATATATATATATATATATATATATATAAAACATGAATAACTAATTGAGCAACAGTGATTAAACTGGTCTGATGTGAGTAACAGTATCAATTAAATGTAATTCATACGCTTGCTTAGATAAAAATTATGCTTTCTGTGCACGTTGAATGGATCTTAAATTGAGGGTCAATCTTTAGGTCGAACTTCAAGCTAAGGACCATGCAACATGCACAGAAAACAGGCTTACTTTTTATTTCGATCAAATAACATCACATGTAGAGATCGCTGGACTGCACAGTATATCAGAGTAAAACAAGAGTCTGAGATAAAAAAAAGGTTAAAAAAATCAAATGGCAATGGGCTGGCCATGTTGCAAGAATATCAGAAAATTACTGGACACCATGACTTACAAAGTGGATCCCGAAATATCATATGCGAAAATATGCCCGGCTAAATATGAGATGACAGTACAAATTACAAAAAAGTTGAGAAAGTATTGGCTCCAGCACGCTCATGACAAAGAGGTCTGGCGAATCTTGGGCAAGGCCTATGCCCAACGATGGTCTATAACATGCTGATGATGACGATGATGTGTTCTGTAATACAATCTTCACTTTTGAAGAGAACGTGTGACAACAATAGAGAGGAAAAGTAGATGTGACCCTGAGATATCAGAAAGGTTGCCATGCTCAGATCGTAGGAGTTGGCCGGAGTTCCATGATAGATTTGTTCATCATGGCATTCCCAGGACAAAGGTCATTACGTTTCAAACATCCGTCTTCTTCCCAAATAACAAAAACCAAGAATTACTAGATTACAAAGTATTGGACATTTCACAATACATGTAACTACATATTATTTTTAAAAAATCGCCTTCTTATTGTTTAAGCATTTGACAATGCATGGAAATACGTAAGATTTTGTGAATTGCTCTTTGTTTGTTTATACACTTCACAATAAATGAAACCACATACAATTTTGTAAATTACTTTTTATTTGTCCAAATACTTCATAACACTGTGAACTACTTACTATTCCGTAATTTGCTTTTCTTTTTATTTAAACACTTTACAATGCATGGAACTGCATAGTATTTTGTGAATTGCTTTTTATAGTTCGAAGCCTGCTCAACACATTGAACAATAAATTTTGTAAATTGCTTTTTCATTTGTTCAATCATTCCACACTGCACAGAACTACGTTCTGCTTTGTAAATTACTTTCTTATTTTTCAAACTCTCCACAATACTCAGAACAATGTATTATTTTGATAATTGCTTCTCTATTCATTCAAACATTTCACAATACATGGAACTACGTACTATTTTGTAGATTACCTCTCGTTGTATTTCACAATAAATACAATTATGTACTATTTTGTAAATTGTTTTTTCATTCGTTCAAACACTTAACAATACCCGGAACTACGCACTATTTAGCAAATTGCTTTTTATTGTTTAAGTAATACACCACACATGGACCTACTTAGTATTTTGTCAATTGCCTTTTGTATTTGATCAAACAACGACAATACATGGACGTACGTACTATTTTGTAGATTGCTTTTTATTGTTCAAACACTCCACAGCATGTACAACTAAGTATTATTATTGATCATTGTTTTTTATTTGTTCAAACAATTCACAATACATGGAACTACGTACTATTTTCAATCTTGTTTTTCTGTTTTTTCTGTCCAAAAACTAATCTTATTATGGATAGGTGCCATGTCTAAAGTTCATCCAGCATTGCAACAGCCAATTTTTTCTTTCATTGATTGTTATTATTGTCATTATTGTATTTTTTTTATCTTGTTTGTCTCCCATACATCTGATTCATTTTATTGTCTATCGTTCTGCATCTTCTTAGATAATCTATTACTTCGATTTTTCCACCAGTTTATCATTTCTCAGGTTCTTTTCCCCCTCCTGCTGTCCCTCGCATACTACAAGCCCGGCTGTTGTGCGAATTTTCAGCTCAGGTTTTTCATTGGTTCTTATTGGTTACATCCAGCTGCTTCACCTTTGACCCTTTCGATTATGGAATTTTTTGTCGCCTAATACCAAATCATATTTCATCGAACAAGGGAAAAATTGTATCCAAACATGTATATGTACAAACTTTATATATATATATATATATATATATATATATATATATATATATATATATATATATATATATATATATATATATATATATATATGTATGTATATATATATATATATATATATAAATCTTCATGCATATAAATAAATATTCATATATACATGAATATTGACAAATCCAAGGAACTTCTATCTGAGTATAACAATATACAAAAAGAGAATTCGCAAATATATGTAAATGTATACACAAACACACTTTGGATATATATATATATATATATATATATATATATATATATATATATATATATATATATATATATATATATATATATATATATATATGCATGTATCTATATAAAGATCGAGATGCTTACATCTACGCACAATTATATATATATATATATACATACACAAATATTTTCGAGCTATTTATATATCGAAATTATATACACATCTATATATTTATACATATATATATATATATATATATATATATATATATATATATATATATATATATATATATATATCCATGTATTTGTATAGAGATCAAAATGCTTATATCTACACACAATTATATGTATATATGCATAGACGAATATTTTTGAGGTATCTATGTATAAAATCAAATATATATACGCATGAATATGCCCCCTTCAAACGTGGCTTTCCACTCTTGCTTTTCCTAGAATCCTATTCACAATTTTTTTTATTCAAATCCAAAGCGTTTTTAGTAAATGATTGCTGTTTGTTATATTTAACGATTTTTCTTGTGAAAACTTGTTCACCATTGTTCTCTACATATTTACGTTCCGCCATTTTTTTTGCACGAATCAGAGATGATTATTTATTTGTTCCCATTTCATACATCCATTGGAATTATTTTTATTTACTTATTTGAATAAAAGGAAAGCATATTCCTTTATTTATTATTGGATTCCAGTTGCTGCTTGTTATTGTTACTTCCTAACATAAACCCCCCCACTTTTTTCCTTCTTTTGTCTTCTGTACATTTATATTTCTTGATGTGGACGAACTGTTGTCAATCATGCAAAAGAATAAGTGAAGGACTGAATTTTCTTATTAATTCTGACTACTTTATTTCCTCTGAAATTTTTAAAACAAGTATACATCTGATAATGAAGGCGTGAGTTCAATTTTCATCGAATGCTGACCCTTGTTTCTGACCGTAATTCTTTGCTATAGAAACAACGGCCCGAATTAGATGTTATATTGAAATAACTAAAAATTAAGATGAAGGGATGAACTTCAAATTTTGTTTTAAAAAATAGTCAGTTGGAAATACTTTATCGAAAATGATAATAAAGATTATTTACAATAGCTCTGTCGGAAGTATGATTGTGTGTGGGCGGTGGCCGAGCGGTGAATGATGCGGGTAATGGAACCAACTGGAATGGTTTGTGTACACAGCATAATGATGCCTCATGGGAAATGAATGAATCCACCTCTCAGCATTAATAATAAAGACTGATTTTTTAGTCATGCCGTCAACCAGTATATGAGACGGACAACTCAGTCTGAAGAAGGATATGATCTGTCATACTTTTTACTTTTTAGACACGTATTAGGAAATCATATTCAGTGCTCAAACGAACCGGTACTAGGTTACAGGGTACGTAAGTGATTGTTATGCAAGTATAAAATCAGATCCAATATTAACTTGTTGGAATGGCTGCAAATAAATTTCTCAATTTTGACTAAAGACGGAATTTTTCTGCGATTTTTGAACGTATTATTTGTATTTCAATATTTTTATCTATTGAAATGATACAATATTCTATAGGTTTATAATTAGTGTAACAGAAATCGTTTAAAGCCTGCACATCTGGAGTGTGTTTTTCCAAATATTCACAAACACTCTAATCATCGCATATATATATATATATATATATATATATATATATATATATTTATATATATATATACATATATATATTGTGCCATCCACAGACAACTGTTTTGTTGTATTACAACTCTTCAGTGTGGCTATAGATTATCCATTTTCCCATCCAGCACCACCAGGTTGGATTAAAACCTTCGCTTCATATATATATATATATATATATATATATATATATATATACACTAGTATTCTACAAGAAGAGGCCTATAAATGTAAGAAATAAGCAAAAAGTAAGGAAAAACCTCTGTAGTTGGAGATTAGTTGATATTCAATAACTTGAAAAATTCGTTAAAAGGTCTTATATCAAAAGTTGTATTTCTCAGCTCACTGAAAATATATCTCAGACATGTTTCAACGAAATTATCTATAGAGAGACAAATGGACTTATATAGACGAGCGGTGGAAAACAATCATGGAATGAATCTATCATCCATTCTCTATCTAATAGCATGGTCATTGGGGATAAAGTCCTTAGTAGTAGGGGGTGGTGAATGTGGCCCTACCCGAGTTCTTCAGTCTATGGAGGATGGTACACACATACACATAAAGACACACTACACGCATGGATGCTTCATATACATGTAAACACGCATATGGATACAAGTACAGAATTTAATATTCGAATTATGAATCAATGGATGGTTAAAGTGAATAGGTAATCCAAATAATAATAAATTCAATAGTCACGATATAAGGGAAAAAGGTCTGATATACAGACACAAAGACACACACACGCACATTGCAACACGTACGCACAGGCACATAGAGGGTTTAAATAAAAAAAAATTAAAACACATACGTATAACAGGACTTGTCTCCATATTTTTGATATGGTAGCGTCTGCTCTCTCTAGGTCGACGGAATAAGTTGTTCCTAATAAGGTGCATTTAGTTAAGCACATCTATATAACCCTACACAGACCTACACAGCCACGTAAGTATATATGGATACAGGTATAAGCATACATACATTTGCATACATCTACATACAAGGTGCAGTAATACGTAGATGTGAAATACATGATCGTTCACATACCAATAAAACCTCATGAGGCGGATACGTTGATTCACACCAGTATAAACATTACATGGACACACACACAAACGGACACATACATGCAGATACGTATATTAACATATATACACACTTGTAAAAAAAAAGACGTGTTATTGTTATTTCTAGAGTAACAACCAGCAAGAGAAGTTTTCGAAAATAGCCCAAGGAACTGAACACTATACCAAAATACTTTTAGGCCAGTTTAAGTTAAAGTGTTACGATTCCCAGATTTCTTTCTTCTGTATCAGGGGATTATCTCTCCAGATATTTCATTTTGGAAACACAAATTCACATTTAAAATAACTATTGATTGTCGGAAGAAATAGTTTATATTCGCAAAGGTCGTTGTTTCTCAAAGAGAACTCGGTTAACCCTTTGGAAAACATTCTTCGTGATGTTATATTAAGAGGTGGTGAGGTCATTTTTCAGTTTTAAATCTTGAATGACTTTTCAACAAAAAGAGAAAGGAATATATTCAGAAATATTTATTTGGGATCTATGAAATTGCTTTGAACCTATCGTCGAATACGATATCCTGCAAATTCCTATTATTTTTAGCTTAGCAGATCAATTTTACGTCCATCAGAACTAGAGTTAGTCAGGTTTGACCACTGTCACTGTTTTTTCCTCCAGGATTATCTTGAAGAAAAAGGTTCGGTGAACAAGCCTTGAAACACTCCCTTAGCTTAAGAATGATCATCAACAAGAAACAGAGCTCTGAAGATAGATGCATTACGAGATGTCATGGAAAATTCCATTGAAAGACCTCGACTCAGCAGAGCTGAAATTTGCTGACATTTATACAACATTATATTCCATAATACGAAAATTTTCCGTAGTTCAAAAATATATATAAAGAAGACATGCAATCACATCTTTGAAAAAATTGTAGATATTCAATTGATGGAATGGAAAGTGAATTTTGCACAACCTCATAATCATTATATGAGAATCAATATGTTAAAAAATGTCCTAATTTATATTCGTTTGCTGTGAATCTACGAAAGATCTTCTCGAATTTAATTAAGAGGTATACATTTTACCTAACAGATGTGATGTGCTATAGTATTTCAAACATATAAGACCTAGTCTGTTTACTCCCTTTGTGGGAAATTTGACGGTCATATCTCAAAAAGCCCTGATAAATAAACGCTGACTTTTGTTTCCTACAGAAAAAGCCACAAAAAAACAAAAAGCAAAACAATGACTCACCCATAAACTTTTAACTTGGTGCGAAAATAACTTCAGTTTTTGTTTTTTTAAACTTTGATGCTTATTCTGGAATAAAGTATTATTTAACTTGGTTCAAGGATTATACCATTTTAAAACGCGTATTTAGTTCTCTTTGTTTATGCAGGACGTTTTCTATTCGCCGTCCATTCTGGTTTATTTGAGGCTGTCAAATCAAAGATGGAAACGATTCTCGCAATTCTGTTTTATGGCTTCAAAACAGGATGTAAAAAAGCGGAAACTATACGCACTATTAGACAATTATTTGGCCGACGAACCCACGGATTGACATTGGTTCCAGAAATTCCGAAACGACGAAAGCCTTGAAGATAGGGGACGTGAACGTCCTTGAGGGTCTTTACAGAGGTAAACAACTTGAAAGGTTGCAGAGGAACTAAACGTTCACCATTCAAGATCTGGTCCACATCTGCACCAAATTGAAAAATTGATAGATGGGTGACGTGCGAGCCGAACGAAAATGAGAAAAAATCTTACTTTCCTGCAACAAAAACAATTTTCTTGATCACATTATAACATCGAACGAAAAATGAATTTTGTTAAACAATGAGAAGAGAAGCATTAAAACACTTCCCAAAACCAAACATGCATCAAAAGAAGAATATGATCACTATTTGGTGAACAGCAAGTCGAATAATGACAACAACTTCTTTAATCCTGGTAAAACCATCAGATCAATGGAGTATTCTCAGTGAAATGACAAAATGTACCAAGGAGTACAACGTTTAGATCCAATTTTTAAATCTAAACATTATTTAGAAAAAAAGTCTCCTTCATTTTTTGCCCCTTAAAGGAATCTTTAAACACCATCAAGAAGATATGTATATGGGCAGGAAGTAGGTTCTACTTTAGCATTATAGTTATATTGTAAAAAGAACTCCCTCTACAACTCAATAAAATATTTTTTCAAAATCTTTTATTTTCAAACTTTCCCCCAGGTCAATTGGTCAGGCATGCCACATTTGCCTGGGTTGTACCAATGTTTAGGTACTCCTCCAGATACATCTTACCATCTGCATTAAATGCACATCGAAGCGACTTGCATAGATTATATACCATGATATTTTCACAACAGTGTTGGAACATCAACTACTTATTTATTTCTGCATGTGTAGGGTTTACGCCAAAATCTTACAATAAGAAACATGCAGTTTGTTCGTAGTAGAGCAAAATGATTATAAATATTTGCTTTGGATTTGAATTTCACCTAATGTGCAACCCAGGCATCGAATTTCTTCGTGAAAAATGTAAGTTATTTATGGATGTATAAACAGCTGCGATAGCGTAAATATCTGTACTTTTGTTGATGTGTAATGGTTGAAAGTACTTCCGCTAAGTACTCTCAATCGTGTTTTCAAGACGAAAGGCAGTAGTATGTTTTCGTTACTCAATTACTATATAGCAACAATGGATTTTAGTATTATTGTATTTTATGAGATATCTATCTGCGCATTCTCTTTGAGTGATAGTTCGTGTCGCTATCACACTTAAACTATGAGGCCCATTGACTTTATATTTGGCATGAATATTCTCTAGCCATCCAGTTGTGACATAAAGAACATTCTTTAGCTTTTTGATGTTCCAAAGTGATGATGATACGTTAGGCTGGAGGACGTACAGTTGATTTGGATTTATGACACACACACATACACACACACACACACACACACACACACACACACACACATATATATATATATATGTATATATATGCAAAGGCTCAAAAAACTATTTCAACGCTAAATTGATTAAGAAAGGAAAGAACCATTCTGATTGCCTTTTACTTTAAAGTGAACTCTTTTGCTGAGATGTGACCACTCTTGTATTTTCTCCCTTACAATGCCTGGGACTATCATTTCTCCTGGTATATGGATTATCAATAGCATGTCCATTTAGTTGTTGTGGATGAAAAGGTGAAAACTTTGTCATATTGTCGATAACTGAATAACCGTAACATCACATTTTGAAGCCATGTAACAGAATTCCATCAGAGAATAAATATAGTCTAGAAACATCTACATTTGGGAGAATCATCATTATATCATCATTATCATTAAACGCGTCAAATCAAGCCCACCCCCAATCCAAAAGAGCTTTTTTTTCCCAAAATGCAAGAAAGCATTTTCAGAAAGATACTAGTTGAGTACTGATGCCAATTGTGAATCTGTAGACTAAGCAGTGGGGTCAGGTGCACTGTAAGACAATGCAAGTATAAAAAAAAAGATAGAACCCTTTGATATCTTTGGTGCTTACTATAATTCAACCGACCATCATGGCATGAAAATAAACTTGTTCCACTTTCTTTGACAATTCAGCATTTTATGATGTTCTTCGATGTCGATCAATTATTGCTGAGCCTCTTTTTCTTTCCTTGGCTGTTTTGACTTATTTGCTTAAATTGTTCTATCTTCTTATCAATCTTTGTTCCATTCTTTCTCTCTCTCTTTCTTCTTCATCTCTCGTGTGTTCGTTTCTTCTTCCTTTCATTTGTTTGTTTTTTCTTTTATGTGTTTGTTTCTTTCTTCTTTTTTCATTTGTTTGTTTCTCCCCATCCCTTTCCATCCATTTGTTTATTTGTTTCATCTTTCCTTCATTTTCTTTCTTTTATTTGTTTGTTTCTTAAATATTTTTCTCCCTTTCGTTTATTTATATTTTACAATATTTTTATTTTTCCTTCATGTTTTTATTTGTTTGCTTGTTTTCTTTCTTTTATTTTTTTTATTTCATCGTTTTCTCATTTGTTTGTTTGTTTTTTCTTTCTTTCATTTGTTTGTTTGTTTTTTCTTTCTTCCATTTGTTTGGGCATTTTTTCTTCCTCTCAGTTATTCCTTTATTTTTTCTTCCTCTCATTTGTTTGTTTTTTTTTCATTTTTTTATTTTTTCTTTCTCTAATTTGTTAGTTCATTTCTTTTTTTTTTCAGTGGTTTGCTTTTTTTTCTATCTTTCTTAAATTGTTTTTATCCTTTCCGTTTATTTATTCTTGATTTTAATACCCTTTTTTCTCCCTTCAATCCTATCAATCATTATGATCTTGTTCTATCTATCTATCTATAGATAGATAGATAGATAGATAGATACATAATTAGATCGCCCCTTTCTTTCTTTCCCCCCTCCCTGTGTCTTCTCTTTCGTATCTTCAATCCACCTTTATTCTTTGCTTTTCAGCAGCTTCCCTTTGAGCTAAAATTCTTTGGGTGTTCTTTATCAGTGCTTCTCCGAAGGGGATACCCATGCCACCACACACACGCACACACACGCACACTCAAACGCAGTTCCACGCACATGCTCACTCATGTACACGCATACACTGAATTATTTGTCAAAACTGCTGATATCAAAAAAGCTTGGACTTTGGGGAAATCACGGAACACAATTTATACTCAGACTATAACATCAATCGATTTTTTTGTTCCAAATTCTACATTAACACTGAAACGTGATTGTTACAACATTTTGAACAAGGGGAATTCCTTTATAACCAAAGCTTCGGTCCAAGTTTGGTTTCATGCGGTTAAAGTAGAATCATTTTATACACCTATCGTTATGGATTCCAGATTTTTTAAAAGATGAAAATTGCATCATGCTATTGCTAGTATCGTGGTACTTTTACCAAGCTGCTATTTAGAAAAAAAAACCGTTCTACCCTTTGACAACCTTGAAATGTGCCCATATATATTCATAAAGTGCTTTGGCCTTGGAATGCTCAGAAGTTTTTCCAAATATTATTTGATGGTTGTTGCTTTTTTACTTAACGCCACTTCAGATAGCAGGGGAAAACTGTGAAATGTGGGTCTCTGGTTGAAACAAAAATGCGTGAAGTGAAGATTCGAAAAGTGGATATTACTTTAATCAGGAATTTGTTATATTGAGCCGAATATTACAGTTCAAATATTTCTCAAAATGTAACTAACTAACGTCAGTTATTGCTGAAGTTGTTTGATAAGGTTCTACAGAGTTTTTTTTTAGCCACAAGATATAACGGGCAAGGACAAAAAAATACTGAAAAAAAAAGAATAATTGGAACATGAAAATCTGTTTGTTACTGAATAAAAAACTGTCAGGTGAACCATGGCTTTTGGCAACATGCCGTGTTTGGGGTGATCCATGAAAAAATTGGAAAATAAATAAGTTAAATCTATTGGCTTCTGTGGGACAGCGATGAGTAAAATGGCCGAATTCGAATCAACAACAAAACAAGCGACACTGCTGCTGTACACAAGATAAGACGCCACTTTGGCTTAAGATTCGATTACAAATTGTCCGCCCCCCCAAAAAAAAACTAACAAACAACATTTTCTAAACATAATAAGGAGTAAATGTTGAAATTTTCATCCCTCTTTTGGTCCGGGTTGTATGCCTGATATGTGCATAGAAGACAACCAGATCAATTTGAAAAATGAAGGAACCTTAATTGACAATTTTGGTGACAGATTTGTTTGACGGTTGAAAAGAGAAGTGCAGAAAGAAAAAAATTAAATAAATTCATGGTGGACTGTCAAATTCATGGCTTGTTTGGTATTTCATTCCCCCACGAAAAAACAGAACGAGCAGATAAAATTAACTTTGTCTTAATAAAACTCTTATTTGGAACTTCACTTCGACTATGGAATAATAATTTGGCACTAACAGAATCTTTTGTTCATCCACAGGTAACAAAAAGGCGTGTAATTGAAATTGATGAATGTTTAATGGAAATAGTTTAGAATTATTAGTTACCAAGAAAAAAAAAAGAGAAAAGGGAAAAATGCCTATTTGTATAGGAGACCATAATAAAGCTCATTGGAGAATTGAAACTGGACGTATTTTCGAGGATTGTAACATGATTACGTCCGATTCAATTCGACTGTCCATTTGCAGGGAAAGGGCATCTTGACATGTTTAAAAGGGAATATTGAGTACACTGCCACAAGAACAGAGCAAACTCTACAATTTTTCATCATCATCATCATCATCATCATCATCATCATCTCTCTCTCTCTCTCTCTCTCTCTCTCTCTCTGTATATATATAAATATAAATATATATATATATATATATATATGTGTGTGTGTGTGTGTGTGTTTGTTTATGAGAAAATGGATATATGATCCGACAGAATGATTATTAATTGCGTTATATTATATTGAAACTCTTATCTAAAATGCTCTCCTGTTATTACATGGTAAATGGATCATTTGACCTAGACATCGTAAATAGAATAAACAAAGAAAATCTGGTAATCGAAGTATTTTCTTGAGTTGATTTTGAACTTCTGTCAGGGATCATTTTTCCTTCACAAGTTTTGAAAGTTTCTCTGATTACTGTTAGAGAATTTTATTTAGAGTTGGTTAGTGTTTAGGATTGTTGACTAGGTTATGGTTATATAGTGTCAATCGTTAACAGAGAAAATTTCAAAATTTGCAAATAAAAGATGCTATTCCAAAGAACCCAGGCAGATGTAATGAAGCGAAATATAACGTTAATATGTTTTGGATATAAAGCAAAAAAGGTGACAAATACCAAAGGAGCTAAACCAGTGACAATCTGGAGGAGATAGGCCTGGTGAACATGTGGAAGAACTTTCTATCCTATCTTTATGATCACTTGCAGTTCTTCTATGCAGAGTGAGCATAGATATCGTCATACATTAAAATGTCCTGCATCAAACGACTTCTTTGCCTAGAAAAGACTTTTTTCTCAATCCGTCACTCGAACAATAAAACTGCTCACTAGAGTTACACAGTTGCCGTTCTATGCAGATTTTTAACTTATTGTAAAAGAAACTTGATTTGAATCCCAATGAATACTTGGACAAACTTTTCCGAAGAACATTTAGTTCAAATTTGAAACTTGAAGATTTGGATTTGGTCATAATTTCTGCACTCAGGGATTTCTGCAACAATATTTTGTCGCCTTTCGTAACAAATCAATTATATGGCCAGAGATAATCTCATTCAAAAATGAACCAAAACTGTCAATACGTGTTTCTTAAATTTTTGAGTCGGTCTTACTGGCTGGCTGGCTGGCTTGCTTGCTGGCTGGCTATGTACAGTGTCTTGCAATATCATTTCTTACTCCAGTTGTTACAGCAATGTTATAGTTGTGAAATAATGTAGCTGAAAATCCTGGTCATACTTGGAAAACATCAAAATCACTTTTTTTCACTTAACCATATGTAGAGAAGGTATGAAATTCTTATAGATATTTCTTCAATTGAGAAGTGCTAATTTAGATTTTAATATCTTCTGAAAGTTTTGTCTGCAAGATTACAGAGACGCTGTTTGGAGTCTACGAAGTAAACGTTGATGTACGATTACCAGAGGTGTATGTAATGTTGCGAAAACGTCGTCGTAATGTCAATTCATTGGCTGGGTTAACTGTTGGTTGTACGGACCGTTTACTGGTTGGGTCTGATCCTCATAGCCTTCATATCTGGATGAAAATTGGATTCATCACACCACATTATCATTGACCAACCCTTCACAGTCTAATGCATCGTTCCGGTTATGTGCACCAGCAAATGATTGTTTGTCTACAATGATTTCTTTAAAATTCTATTAGCTTTGCGTCAAAGGTTTTCCCTGCGAATACAATTCACCAAATCAGATGAAACAATTGTAAATCTAGTTTTAGGAAATAAATACCAGGGATTTTAATGATACCGTGAAATTACCGGGGGGCTCAATGATTATATAAAATTTCACTGAAAGTATCATGAGTGCTTGTTGAATCGATGGAAATACGGGATGAAATTTCAAACATTCACTCTTCATTATAATTAGAAATAATAGATATTTGATTTTGACCCCCCCCTACCATAACAGTAGTCTTAGTGTCGAGAAAGGTATGATATGCATTGTAAGTTCATGATGAATTGGTCCCTTACTTCATGCCCATTCACACTTCTTTTTTTGTTAATTTTGATTTGCTAGTGGATGGAAGGCAAGAGAAGTAATTTATCCTTTGATCATCCCTTTTTTCAATGTTTTAATTGATCATCCCCAACACAGTATGATGCGAAAATACATTGATCCTGTGACGATTTCTATTGGGTGACTTGCCAGATTTGTTTTACAAAAGCTTTAAAATATATATTACAATTTCCTGGTTGCGTGAATAATCAAGACCTAACAAAACTTCAAAATTACTTTTAAGAGATTGTTTAACCAAAAAAATTGGATTTTATATTTGATCAAATGCAATGATGCTTCTCTGAATCACTTTCAACCAATACACACCTACAAAAATCCAAGCATCTGTGTGTGCATTTTATGTAATGTATATGTTTCTTTATATGCAAGATTCGGGTCGTTGTGTGTTTGTTTCAAGTTATACCATCGCAGGTGTTTATACTCTCATAAATAGCATATACCTCTCGTGTAAAAATTTAATGTCAGAGGTGTACATAAAGCGAAATTTGAGTCCACGACCAATATATAATCCTTAGGCATCAGTGTGAACAGACCATAAGCGAGGTGATGTATTTAGTTTAAATTCCACGTTTAGGCCAGGTTTGAGCATGTGCACATTCTTGAGGATATATAAACATGAGCAAGTGGGAAACACCCACGTGAGTAGGAACAATAACAACTCTCTCTCTATTTCCACAACCCATTCTCTCCGTCCCTCCCTCCGTGTGTAAGTGTGTGCCTCTCTCTCGCTCTCTCTCTCTCTCTCTCTCTCTCTCTCTCTATATATATATATATATATATATATATATATATATATATATATATATATATGTTTGTGTGTGTGCTGATGCGCGTGTGGGTACCATTAGCCCATAAACATCCTTGTTATACATTGCATGTTATGTTTCTATTGTGTTCTTCTTGGAAATGATACAAGCGGGCAAATCCACCCAAACGTTTTGATCTTGCAGAAACATAAGGCAGATATGTACAATTCAGTTGAACACTCTCACGCACGCAAGCACGAACGCATATACACACATATATGGTCTTTTAAACTTTGCACTTTTCTGCTGTGGAAGAATTTTTATTTTAGAAATTCCATGAATTTTAGAGAGTTCCAAGTAATCCAACAAAGTTATGTAATGCTAGTTAGTTATTTTCTGATAACTAGCAATATACTTGGTATGTTTCAGGTAATAAGTTTTATACATAATTTGATTTTATTACTATCATTGGAAATTGAAAACTAGAATTGTAAATTTAATCTCATCGTGATGATCATCTGCTGTTTTACCATTGAGCTTTTTAGGGATATATATATATATATATATATATATATATATATATATATATATATATATATATTGCAAAAATGCAGACTAATAAATTTGGATGAAATATAGGAGGGGGTTCTGCACTAGGTGTTCCATTTGGGATAATGGGGGGCAAATGTATAGAGCACTATTCCTGTGATATCGATGGCGATTTTGCATTACATTTCAAGGTCCATTTTTTGAATGAATTGGAAATACATGCTGTGTTTCTCTCAGTACAGAATTCCCATTTCGTCACTAATGTTTTAGCTTCTGCTTTGTGTACATCTTAATTTGTCGTACTTAAACATCGACGCACATTTTCATCAGTCGATAATTCACTAAATGATTCGACGAAATCTCACGGTTATCCAAGAGAATTTAGGAAAAAATGCTCACCGATAGCCGAGGATCTTTATTGGGTCATCACATGCTCTTTAAATGTGATGTAGAAAACCCTCTTTCTTCTTTTTTTTCCAACAGTAAAAAAAATACTATCGGTGGTCAGGAAATCATGGATGTGTGACTAGAACTTTTGGACAATCATTTGATACTATTACAGAGCGTGTTTAGATGCAGCAGTAGGAGGTATTTCCTTGAGTTTAAGTTTAATGGCTGACATGACTATATACATACATATCAATTTTTATTTTATCTCGTGAAAAGCGCTGATCCAAGCAAGTTCAAAGTCAAAACTCTCGTTGTGTTTTGTACTGACTGATATATCTAGCAAATATCAACTTGTATAGTGGCAATGTGATGAGTAATTGCAGTGCACCCACGAAGATTTCTTCCATTGTAATGAGATATATGTGTGCAATATGCTGTTGGATATATATATATATATATATATATATATATATATATATATATATATATATATATATATATATATAATTGTTATTTTGTAGGAGATTGACGCTGCACTATCTTTTAAAAACAATTGTAGAAAATCTTTTAAAATACCTGCATGATTTAGTTCTGGAACCTGTGTATTGATTGAGAATAATGAAATACATCCTTGTACCACAGACGGTTAGTGTTTAGCTTCAGTTTCGTTTAAATGCTAATTTTCGTCTGGATCTGTGCAATCTTCTTGTCTTGTAATCACTACATGCAAACAATTGTAATATTAAATGTCTCTCTGGTTAACTGTAGGGGAGAAAACTTGGTTTGCTCAAGAGATTACCCGGTTTTGCACGAATTACACTGATTTGCCCAAAGTTTTACACGGATTTGCCCAAATTCGAGAGAGTAGTTGCGCCATTGCTTCCGTCCCTTCTGCTCGTACGCCTATTTTACTATCTATCTTGTATTAATTTCATAGAACAGTGACAAGTAATCTTATCCGAAAAGACATTTTTAGCAAGATTCATTCTTGATGTCTATTCCATTTATGTAACTATTTCAATAACTGTCTATTTCGGTTCGAATCTCGGATTCTTAATATCTATGTATCTGAGCCTGTTCACATACTATCGTATCTATTTACCTATCTATCTATTAAGTTAACTTGCTTGCGTTCATCATCATCATCATCATCATCATCATCATCATCATCATCGTTCAGTCGGGGTCCATTGATGATCATAGACTTCCCCTTAAGATTCGCAAGACCTCTCTATCATGGGCGTCCTGGAGCCAATTCTATCTAAACTGTTTTTTTTTTTTTTGTCGGCCAGAGTTTTGCATATGTTCTCTTGGGAGTCACAGTCGTTCGACATTCTTGAAACATGACTAACCCATTGCCCACCTGGGTTATAAATTCTATGATATCTCTTACTCCTGTTTTTTCCTCAATATACTATCCTCAACCTCGCTCAATCTACTTATATATATATCCTGATTTTCCCATGTCTATCTATCTATCTTCTTTAACCTCCTAGCATCTGTCTATCTGAATCTTGGAGTGTTCATCTATTCTCGTCATTATCTATCTCTTTATTTATCAAAAAGAAATGCAAAAGTCGATATCTAAGGAACTGGTCAGATTTCTGAGATGAATTAATGTTTCCCAAATCCAATTAATGTTTCTCTTACGTCAAACCATATATATAATAGTGAGCCAAGAATTTTTGCCATCTCAGTATTTTGCTCACTCATTCCTATCGATCCATTCATACCAGATGATATTAAATTATTAAGAGTCGGAAGAATGCAGTGAATATTTAGCATGGGCTCTATTTAACTTGACATGTTTCCGCATCATAAACCCTTTTCCTTTCCAGCATCGTTGAAGAGTTCCACTTCCGACCGCTCGGGAGACCATTGTCTATTGACTGATTGCAATCTGTTGTATAGTTGACGTATTATACCAGGACTCGATGTAAAGTTATGCCTGTATAACATGATGTTCATGTCTATATAATAACCTGTCTCTTTATACATATACATTCAAATACGAGCGTATGGGTATGATTCAGTTAAGGTTGGCAAATGGATCGATTTGCCTAAAATTTTTCCCGGATTTGCCCGGATCTGGGGAGGGGCAGTTGCCCACTCGATTCCTACCTCATGCTTACATACATACATACATACATACATACATACATACATACATACATACGCATGAGTTTACTATTTTATATATCAATATCTATCTATCCATCCATCTATCTATCTATCTATCTATCTATCTATCTATCTATATTCCTGAGTCTGTTCAAATCTATACGTGTAACTATCTAGCTAGACAGCCGGATCAGTATGTTCATAAGTATCCATCTCAGTCTTTATATGAATGTGTATCTCAGTCAATTCATACCTATCAATCTATTGTGAGAGTTGTGTGTACCAGCGGGCAACGTAATGTTATTTTACAATCGCTTACGAGTTGAATATTCAGAAAATGATTGTTATTCAGCTTATGTGACAAGGGCAGTGATATTTTGAAATGTACCTTTGTCAAATTGTACATTAACATTCTGAAATGATCACATCAGACAAACAACAAAATATGAATTTGAATCAACATGTATGATGTAAAGTAGAAATAATCAGAGGTTCAACACAATAGTGCCAAGACCTCGTGAGACGCCTTGAAGCATAATAAGTACGGTAGGGACGTCATCAGAGACTTCAAAACGGTGGTATTTCTGATTGGGCATCAGGTTTTGCTGCTATCGTTTGGAACCACATCATGCATTAACGCACTGCCCTACTAAAAGCGGGACTGGCCAGAGCCATCCAAATTGTATGTGAAGATGAGCAACGTCATGTAGCAAGTCACTGGTTAACCCTCAAGACGTGTTGATACAACGACTGCACAATAAAATGGGCTTTATTAAACAATGTGTCACAACTCTAAGACAGGAGTTTACATCTTCTCAGTACCTTCTATGAGCTGTCAGGGGTGACATGGGATAATATCAAAACATCTATTTTTTGATCACAAAAACAAATGCTGGAAGGAATAATAGCCATTTTCTACACCTTCTTAGACATATTAAAATAGGAAATTGATTTTATTACTCAGGAAAAGGAGAAAAAAGTTGGATAGTGTACATAGTACAAATAGTTGATTATATATATTCGATTTGTCATATATACTTGAAAATATCATTGACAGCAGCAGCATCATCAGCAGCAGCGGTGGTTCTGCGTGACAAAAACCTATCCTGTCTCCTCCTAGCAAGCGTGATTGCGCTAATATCTGCCACGTCTTACCGGCTGCTTTCCTATATTGTTTCTACATTTTGTGCCTGATCTTGTATTAGAATAAGCCTCCTACGGCACCATCCATCCGTTGCCTCTTTTTCATGCTATGTACCCTGTCCATACCCTTTTTGATTACTTGTACGATATCATTTATTCTAGCCCTCTCCCAGATTCACGTTGATACTTTTCTTTCGTTGTGGATTAATCCAAACATTGCCCTTATCATTGCCCTCTCTTGTTCCAAGTTTGCTTTCAAGTGATTTTATAAGTTTCCTGGGATTTGCACATATACATCGTAACAGGTTTCATGCATTGATTGTATGCTTTGCGTTTTATGCACTTTGGCACGGTGTAGGAAGATCTGCTGGAAAACATTTGGTATTAATAGATTTGAAAATAGATGGAGATATAATTCTCTTAAAAACATATTAACACCCACATTGTTACATTATACATATGTAATATTAGAATTACCATGAAATGCTCAACTTGATTACATATATATATATTTATATATATATATATATATATATATATATATATGTGTGTGTGTGTGTGTGTGTGTGGACTGCTCTTTAGTGGATTATATACATGAAAAGGTGTGCTGGTGCCTGTAGGTATATATATATATATATATATATATATATATATATATATATATATACATATATATATATATATATATATATATATATATATATATATACGTATATATATATATATATATATATATATATATATATATACCCACACACATCCATGTACATGTATATACTTAATGATATACATATATTTATATACGTATATGTATTTCTTTTTATTTATATATGTATGTATATACATATATATATATATATCTATGTGTGTGTGTGTGTGTATATATATACATGTACATAAGCGGGCACACACACACACACACGCACATATATATATATATGTATGTATATGTATGTATGATTATAAATCGCGGTATATTATATGGAAACTGGTTTGAAATGATCTCCTGTCGTTACAATTTCACTCGATTTAGACAACATTGAGTAAACAATCATGGAATAAACAATGAACAAAAATGGGGCTGCCAAAGGAATCGAACTTGCTGCTGATAGAGAAGTCACTCCAAGGTAGCAATCCTTTTACCATTGAGCTAAATAGCCGCCGTTAATGCAAAAGCCTAAATAACTGCTTCAAACCGAAGTTCTCATATCGTTCAATTCTGGTCTATTCGTTTTTTTCAGTGCAACACTTAGATATCAAACATGTATATATTTGATTCAGGGATCAAATTTTCTTTTTCGGGGAGTTTAAGTTTCATGACAAAATTGAATTTTAAAAAAATATAGGTGGGGCTTTTCAGACAAGTGAATGTAACAAAATAACGTTAAAGATAAAGGCTAAATCCATGCATTTAAGGCATAAAGCGATCATTAATCGTATTTTCACTGAGATATCAATATCTTTCCTTGTAATGAGAAGTGGTTTGATTTACTGTTTGAATTTTATGTGCCATTCGCCAGTGTCATTGGATTTCAGGTATTCTCACTGCTTTGGGAATATAAATCAAATCTTGTTCTCCTGTGTGACAACGACCAAGGGGGAAAATATCTTCTTCTTTTTTTTTGTCTGAAAAAAAATCCCTTTTTTAAAATTCTTATTTTCATGTTCTTGTTCGTTTTGTAATACGCTGCCTCGGATCTGGGGGCTGTGTTGAATTTCCTACGGTGAGTCATAAAGAAAAATCCGACAAGACGACATGATAACCCTCAGGGTAACTGGAATGGAATAACACTCCTCGCCAGTTGAGGAAAATAAGTTAAAAAGTAAGATAAATGAATTGGAAGACTTATAAAGCAACAGAATTATTACTTTAATGTTGATATCCTCCATAAAACAGCATTTCCTCTGCTACACCAACCGAGGATACATTTCCATCAAATAAGAAGAAAAAGAGTCAATCTCTAGAAAAAGTATGAATTGCAGGGCTGAGCTGAAAACCCTAAAAATTGCAACTATGACCGTTGAGTTATCCATTCAAAATGGCCATTAACATCAAATCAATAAACAAATTGCGTATCTCAATGGGTTAAAGAAATATGGCGGTAAAAGTAATTCGCCATGTTGAGAAAGCAAGCATCTTTCTCACCATTTTTCCTAAATACCTATTTTTCCCTATGCCGTTATGCGCTTAGTATAATAATCCCATAAATAACTGGAGAGCACTCAGAGATTGGAAGCGTCAGTCAAAGCCATCGTCGGGTGTGGATAGATCTGTCAAAGGATGAAAGCATTCTTTTGATGGCTCATTGCCCAACCTTCCACAAAATTACACTGAAATTCATCGAGAACTATTAGAGATATGGTGTAGACAGACATGAATCTTGCTTGAAATTTCTGTTGTTGACATATATCTACTACGTTGAGAAATTAATTTTTGATAGATCAACCCCAAGATCTAATCACTTCTTTCGCAGCTTAATCCTCCTTCTTCTATGACATAGCATTGAAGTTCTTAGGGAACGTTAGGAGATATCGTGTGAACTGTCATGAGCGTATGCGTAGAAGTATAAAAATAGATAGAAAAATATCTCTGAATCCGAATCTCTTGGATTCCTTCCAAAATTCGACTAAGTCAACCTTACCCTAGAATGCGTGTACCCTCCCAACAATGTTGATTGATTGCTTGTGTTGAGTTTCTTGCCACGTGGAAGCTAGTATTCCAAAGAACAATATTTAGCCTGTAAGTAATTGTACATGAAACGTTAGACTATGTGAGAGATTATACGACCAAGACTTTCCTAGAGTACGTAACAAAGCTCGAATCTGTGAATTTTGAGCCCTGTTATTTACGCCTAGCATCTAAATTGGCAACCAGCCAATCAGACTCAATTGGAAACTGGATATACCTATATTAACAGTTTAGGCGACCATTTTGGTTGATGATTCCTTATATACAAAACTGAAGAGACGAATCCAATTAATTCAAAGAATGAAGTAATTATGAGCTCTTGCATACAATACTATATACCAATGCTTTCGAAACTTGGGTTGATGGAAACCTGAGGGTGCTTCAAAAAATGTTTGGGGCCACAGAAGTGTTTCCTCTAAACCTGACATTGCAGATCTTGTGGCAGAGAAACAACAACATCCAACGAATAGCTATAACGGAACAATATTTTTGTTCACAGACCTGATCCATATCTTGGGATTTGAGGAGATATGATCCGTTTTAATTGAATATGATTTCAAAGATTTCAATATGATTTCAAAGATCAACTGTTGTTGTCTTTTAGAAAAAAATTCAATCGTAGTTCCTCGATTATTCTAAAATCTAAATCCTGAAAGTAGATAACCTCAAGAATATGCTCGCTATAGAAGGAGTCTTTGAGTTTTCAAAGTCGCTAAACCACTGAATGAATAGTTCCAATTATTCCGCATTGGTCTCAGGAATTCGTTTAATGTTTTTTTTCGATGGATTGCAGACAGGTCTACGAGCAACTGTTTTGGCAAAACACAGGATTTTTTCGGATTTTATGGATGTTAAGTCAAAGAGTTTGTCAGAGGAGCGACAGAGTAAGAAATTAGATATTTCCGTTCTACTTAGTGAAGAGGAAGCAATTAACATCTTTAACCTGGTTTTGGACAACAGACTTTGTGCTTTAGATCATGAAACTAGGTTATACCACTGAGGTAAGGTATTTTGAAAGTAAAAAATGTAACGAAAAATTCACTGTATGTAACAGTGAGGGATACGCAATTAATGAGCGACTTATTATTTAGGTAAGAGATGTAGTAGTTTATATATATGTATATATATATATATATATATATATGACATTACCATATGTACAAAAATATTTATATACTCTATCATACAGATGATTATATATATATATATATATATATATATATATATATATATATATACATATATATATATATATATGAATACTATCATGTATATGGATATATATTATATCATAAATATGTACCATTGCACACACGCACACACACACACACATATATATATATACATACACATGAGCCTATTTATACATACACACATGTATATATGTATATGTGTGTGTGTGTGTATATATATGCATAGATAGACAGATGAAACACATGCACACACATATATGTTTATATACATGTATACATAAACGTATTTGTATATGTATATATGCTTTATCATAGAAAAAACACATATATCTATATACATAGACCTATTCATATATATGTGTGTGTGTGTGTGTATATATTATCATAGATAAAACACATACAACTTTATACAAATATACATAAACGTGTGTGTGTGTATATATATATATATATATATATATATATATATATATATATATATATATATATATGTATTTCATCATGGATAAAACACACACAAATATATATGTTATCGCATAAAAATAAATGTATGAAGAATGGGTTATCAGCGGCAAAAATGTGCAAGTTGATACGAAGGAAAAGTAAGAAAAAACATTGAGAAATCTGGTCGATCTTTTTTTATTCCTCTTTGTGGAAGAGCGTTCTTATTGACAGAGTTATGGCGCTTGAGGAAGAACCACTGCTACCCAATCCATCAATGATGAAGACAAGCTTTTTTTTCTGTGAAAGAAATATGCATGTTATTGTTGAGATTATGCTTCTGAAAACAAATACTATTTGCTTATCATTAATGCTACTCTCTTTTTTTCTTACCAACCTATTTTAGGGAATTTTCTTGGGAATGTTTTCTTACTTATCTATCTCCCTATTTACCTATCTGTGTATTTTATACACACACACACACATACACACACACACACACACACACACACACACATACGCCTACATATATATATATATGTATATATATACGTATGTATGAAAAATACACACACACACAAATGTATATATATATATATATATATATATATATATATATATATATATATATATATATATATATATATGTGGGGGTTGTTTCAATGATATGTAATATAAAATAACATCTATGTATAAAACATTATGATCATGCCCCATATAATATAACAAAGTACATGTGTTATGACTCGACTGTAAAAATTATATAGCTAACAAAATATAAAAATCAAATCTTGTGGGGAGGTAGTGTTTGATCAACACTGCTTGGGAGACATGCAAAAATAGTTATATTAACTTATAGTATATCCATCTAATTGTGTATAAAACCTAATATCCTTAAAAAATCTCACAATAATTGCATCAACAGATATTTAGAATTAATTGGCTGAAATGACGTGAATTAAAAAGATTGTCTTACATTTCACTGTTTAAAGCATCAAAGATTCCCAAACTTTACATGTCGTCATTATCATCAGCAGTTATCGTCAGTCAACTGCTTTCCCATCTCATCCTATGCCGACTGTAATTGTGCTACCCTCTGCAATGTCTAAGCCTCAGACCTTTCAATCTCACCCATCCATCTACAGTCTGATACTCTCCCACTATGTTTATTGTCCTGTTACAAATTTCGTAACTACATATCTATTCCTGATGAAATATATTTGCAAAGAGCAAGGAGGAGTATGATTCATTCATTTATCATAGTTTAGTGCTCCTTTTATTTCTCTCAGTCATCAGTGGTCATAAGTGTCATGAAAGTTGCAATGGCCCATTATTGGCGGGGACTGGACACCACTTGAACACATTTTTATCCTATTGATATTCTAACAAAACAACACCTGAGTTACTTAAACTTTAACACCTGTCTTTCACTAATTGTCACCCAAAACGAGTCTAACTTTGCTAACCTAATTTTGCCTTAACTTAACTTGATCGTAAATTCATACACCCAGGTCCTGTGTCCAACAGAAGCAGCGGGAGTCGACATCACAGGTTAGAGAAGCCCTCATTCAAGTATCCAATATTTCATATTGTTTATGAATCATTTTATCACTTTATTTGCTAAAAAAGAATGACACGTTACTTCAAACGATGGGGAAGAAAACTGTGCTCAGCTGTAAGATTACTTTTTCCTGATCTCAGACGATTAGAACTGATAGGAAATACTCTTATAATCAATATTGTATATTTTTTTCATCTTAATTTCATTGATTTCCCATCCAAACTCAGTCTGTCTGTCTATCATTAATCTTTTATCGTTCGTTGTTGGTCATATACCTGTCTCAGGGTTCGCTAGACCTGTTTATCATCGGCATCGCAAAGCCAGTAATTTCTGAACTTGTTTGGTTCGTCTCTCCATCTTGTATCCTACCGGATGCATTTCACATGTGATCTCTGGGGATCCATGTTGTGAGTCGTGGTGTCAAGCGGTTGTCTGACATTGTAGCTACATGACCAGCCCATTGCCATTTGAGTTTTCTGATAGATTCAATGATATCTCAGACTCCAATTTTTTCCTTGATATATTGCACTGCCTTGTGGCTGCTCCATCTGAGGTTGAGCATGATTCCCTCATGTGCATATTGCATGGTTCTCTGAGGGTCAGTCTCATGAATAGGTTTCATGTTTCAGTTCCATAGGTGACTATCGGGAGGATGTGTTTATTGTATACTTTCCTTTCTAGGACGAATACGATTTACTTGTGCTTAAAGGTTGAGCTTGCTCTACCAAAGGCTTGCCACGTAGTGTGACTTTTTGCATGATTTCCTCTTGATAATCAATAATCGACATTGCTTTATCTAATCAAGTTCAAGATAATATTGCTTCTATTGTGTGCTTAGCTGTATGCGAAGAGGAAAAAAAACTATGTGTGGTTCAGTTGTGCCTGTGGTTTCGGGAATTTGTGAGAGATCTTGGAACAAACCTACCGTGAATAAGGGGGAGGGTTACTGGATAAATAACATTCAAATGAAACTACCATCAAAATTATCGACGTGGTTTCTTCAGTTTTTAATTCGGTCTGGCTTGCTAGTTGACTGGTTGGCTCTTTAAGCATTCCTTCTATATCATTTATAAAAGAACATTTTTCCCCCTCCCAAGTTCTTTGTATACGCATCTGCAGTGTTTATGCTAAAAAAACATCCCTTAGTTGGAGCCCAGCAGCTTTCATGCGTGTTCTCCGAAGATTCCGTCTCTTTTAGTGATCACCGTGTAACAAATGACGAGAGACGTATAATTTATTGATTAGCCCTTTCTCCCACTCTTTGATAGATCATCCCCATCACATAATTCGGCCAAAACACGTTGGTCACTTAACAGTTTCTATTAAGTGACTGTCCGGACATAAATCTCCATGTATGCCAACACCATTCTCATTATGTGTGTGTGTGTGTGCGCGCATGCTTGAGTGCATATGTGAGTATATATGCACGTGTTTATGCATGTGCGTATTTATGCTGGAGAAGTCAAATAATTCAGTTAGCAGAGGAGATGCCAGGATTTCGATTAGAAAGGTAAAATCAAATAGGTTTCCCGAATGAGAAAATTGACGCAACACAATCTTCTTGTTTCATGTTTTACGTCCCAGTCCGACATTAGATCGTACTAAACTGAGCTTATTACATATCATAAATGTGTAAATGTGAATGTGTTTGAAGGTCCATTACAACAAACAGGAAGTCTTTGATTAACTTCGTTCCATTTAACATCATTTCGTTTTAACGTCGTTGAGAGGAAAAGATACAAACAAAACTGGCTGCTTCAGCCTTAACCTCCACTCTGAACGCAACTATTCCAGCCACTAAGCCGTATTGAGGGGAGTGTGTGTGTATGTGTGTAAGTGTACGTGTGAAAAGTTTCGAATTTCTACTATGGACGATCAGGATTAAGGAGAGTAGATATGAGAGAAAAATTATCATAGTAAATGAGAAAGCATTATATCGAAGGAATGCAGCTGTACTATTCTTGTTGTTGTTCAACATCAAGTAACTAAGCAAACTCACCTTTATTCTTTATGTAGGTCATCGTTTTAAGAGTATGACTCATCGGTTTTCGGAGATGGAATATTGTTATGGAAGGAAAACATGGAGTTTGACAATAAACGATTACACACTATATTGTCGATGGAATTGCGAATTAGGTGATTTTTCTGATAAGACATGTGTTAGTCACAAATCTTTTCGACACCAAAAATTATGTGACC
>OY735217.1:49910017-49932517 GCA_963457665.1 Thysanoteuthis rhombus
CAGAGACCATCGTTTACGTGATGAGTTCAATTCTCATTGCTACGCCGAACTTGTGGTCTTGTATCAGGAAAAAGCTTTATAGATATCTATAAATAGCAGATGATTCAAATGTACTATATTTATCAAAATAGAAGTATTTACTATTATGATAAAATAGTCTTCTTTAAATATTTCATCGGTATAAAAATTCCAACTACTATTTTATTGTTTCAGAAGAATTTTTTTAATTTTGAAAGCACAAATAGATATTCGAAATCGTCTTTAAATTTTCTTTTCTCAATGATTTATTAATGTTGGCATTTCATTTTTTACCGAATATCATAGTCGTTATTCTATTGCTGGGGTTGCAATGTCTTTAAATGGCACAGAGGTAGTCTAAAAGACCGTATGATTTTTATCTACCAATGAACAGATTAAAAAAGGGGAAAATATAACATAATTATGAGCATATCAAATTTTGGTTTCGAATACTTCATTTTTCATTAGAAAGCAGTCGTGAATGCCCTGCCTAGACTTTCCGAAATACAAGTTTCTTCTTGTCTCGGAGTTTTTCGATGTTTTTCATACCACGTTAGAATTAGTTGAATGATTTGATTTAAATAGCAACGTGCAATAAGGTTTCAGTAATTCAGATGTAAGATCGGTCACACATTGGGCGTGCAACTCTCCGATAAAGAGGGCCATGAGTTCGATTCTCACCGGGAACTTATTCTCTATTCTCCGCTGTTAATTCATTTACTCACAGCTGAAGGATGATAAGCCTCAGTTCAGTCGCTATAAGAAGCAATCATAATAGGTATATGGTAACAAAATCAAATGATAATGAATTGAACTGCCGACTCGTATCCCGAGTGGCGTCACTCATTCCACTGCATACTTTTTATGAGAGAGAGATAGATAGATAGATAGATAGATAGATAGATAGATAAATAAAATTATTGTGATTATCAGAATAAATCGAATATCATTATCAGCGGCTTTATGTTCATCGTTGGACAAAAAATTTCTCCAAGATTTGTCTACCATGGGGGTCATACAACTTGTCTAGACTAACAGACCATCTTTAAACGATACAACAACAACAAAAAAAAACCCCACACGAACTGAACAAGTCTCCTCAAGTCCCTAGCCTCCTCTCCATACTGTCACGGTCCACAGCAGTGCTGTGGTTTACAATTTCATTTCCAGTTGTCTAATGGTTATCGCTGAGTGACAATAAGTCTCCTCAGGTCTCCAGCTAGCGTCTCCTCTCTCTTTCACCTACTATGTCAGGGCTAAAATTCGTTGCAGTATTTATATCACTAGCACCTTCCTCAGTATCCGTGCAGTTCCCAGTAGTGCTGTGGTCGGTACGGTCTCAATCCTTCCCCTAATCCCGATCTCTTCCAGTCTCACCCTCAGCGTTTTGGGGACAGTTCCTAGTGCGCCCACAATGACCAGTACTACCCTGTTCTACATCTTCCTCAATTCTCTTGCTAGGTCCTGGTATTTTTCCAGTTTTTCACTCTCCTTCTTTTTAACTCTATGGTCTGCAGGCACAGCAACGTCTACTATTTGGCAGGCCTTCCTTTTTTTGTCTACTATTACTAAGTCCGGTCTTCTTGCCTGGATGAGGTGGTCAGTTTGGATGTCAAAGTCCCACAGTAGTTTGTGGTTGTCATTCTCCAAAACTGCCTCTGGCTTGTGCTGATACCACTTTTCCCCATGGTTGAATCCCATTTGTTTGCTTAGTTCCCAGTGTATCATCGTTGCTACTCTATCGTGATTATGCTTATATTTCTTCTGGGCGAGTTGACTACATTCACTAGACATGTGGTTTACTGTCTCATCTCTCTCACTGCACATGCAGCATTTGCTGTTTGTCTGTGTTCTGTCGATTTTATGTAGTTTGTCCTTATGCTTTTGTTTTGGGCTGCCATGATGAGCGATTCTGTTTCTCTGTTAAGGTTCCCTTTTCGTAACCACGTCCATGATTTCTCGTCTGCTACATCTTGTATCCGTCTTTTAAACTCGCCGTACAATTTTTTCCCTTCCCATCTTTCTTTTCTAGTTTGCTGTACTGTTCCATTGTTTTCTACTTTATTGCTTGTTGCACTCTCTCGCGCTCTTTATGATTTCTTCACTATTTGTTTGCACATATCTCTCTATGACTATTTTAGCTCTCTGGACACAATTTTCAATGCTGATGAGCCCCCTGCCACCTTCTTTTCTCTTAACGTATAGTCTATCTGTATCATCCCTAGGGTGTAATGCTTTATGCATCGTCATAAGTTTCCTTGTTCGCCAATCCATTGATTGGAGCTCTTCCTTTGTCCATCCTAGGAATGGTCCTGTATACCTAACTACTGACACAGCCCAGGTGTTCATTCCTTTTATTAGATTTCTGCTGTTTAATTTGGTTTCTAATATTTTCCTTATCCTTCTGAGGTATTCTCTCTTAATTTTCTCCTTCATCTCTTCCCGTTTTATCGTGTCACATTCAAGGACAACTAGGTATTTGTATATTATTATTATTATTATTAGCAATTTACCTGGTGATTACTGCTGACGATTGAATGACAGCAAGTCCCCACAAATCACCCACCTCCTTTCCACATTCTCTTAGTCCACAGCAATACTGTGGTTTACAGTTTCATGTCAGTTATCTGGAGGTAATCGTTGAAGGCTGAATGACAGTAAGTCTCCTCAGGACTTCAGCCCTCTTCTCATCTTATATCTACCTCGCCTATCACAGTAGTGCTGTGGTTCGTACGTCTATCACCGTTTGTGTGTGTGTGTGTGTGTGTGTGTGTGTGTGTGTGTTTTCCTCTTCCTCCTCTGTTAGGCCACTATCAACGGTTGGTGACGTGGATCTCATATTTCTAGCACTTTCCTCATTATTCGTGCAGTTCATATTATTATTATTGTTATTATTATTATTATTATTATTACTATTATTATCAACAGCAGCAGCATTTTCATATTGGTTGCCTAGTGACTGCCTTGTGGTTATTGCTTGAGGCTGGGTGACAGTAAGTCTCCCTGGGTCTGCTATTCTCACCTATCTCAGCAGCGTTATGATGTGCACCGTCTCCATCATGTTTTTTTCTTTACTACTCGGCCATTGCTACAAGCTAGGGGTCATTGGACATATTTCTAATACACTATCCAGTATTTCTGCGGCCCCCAAAAGTTGTGAGGACCGTATAGTCCAAACCCTTTCTCTTATCTTCTGTCCTTCCAATCTTTTCGATGTCTTTTGAAGTTATATTCAATATTCAGCTCCCTTACCAGGTCCAGGAATACTCTCAGCTTTCCACTCTCTTTCCTATTTACTCTGTGATCCGCTAACGCGACCACTACTATAATTTTGCAGGTTTTCTGTTTTTAATTTTGGTCAACAATTACCAGGTCTAGTCTTTTTGCTTGAATGGTGTGGTCGGTTCGGATGTTGAAGTCCCAGAATAATTTGCAACTACCCCAGTTTGGGTTGGTCCCATTTTTTTGAATGGTTGAATCACAATCGTTTCCTGAGTTCCAAGTTTATCGCTGTTACTACTTTATCGTGTCAGTGCTTATACTTCTGTTGGGCTAGTTGACAACAACCATACTGTTTGTTCGAGTTCAGTTAATTTTTGCTTCGATATAGCCCTGCTGAATTTGTTTTGGGCTGCCATGACGAGCGACTCTGTTTCCCTCTCCAGGTTTCCTTTGTGTGACAATGTCGATGATCTCTGGTCTGCAATATCCAGTATGTGATTTAAATTCTCCGTATAATCTTTCTGTTCACGCTTTTCTTTCCTCGTTTGCTGTACCGCTCTTCTGTTTGTTACTCTTATGTTATTCATCGGGTTTCTTATAATGTCTTCACTATCTGCGTGCACATACTTTTCTAGTCATGTTGTGACCCTTTGGACAATCTTGGATAATGTTGAGACCTCTACCACCTTTTCCCTTTTCACGCACAGTCTATCGGTGTCATCTCTTGGGTGTAAGGCCTTTTGCATTGTCATATGCTTTTTTGTTCACTAATCAATAGATTGGAGTTCTTTTTTATGTATATGCAAGGAATGATCCCGAGAATCTCACTACTGATACAGCCCATGTGTTCATTCCTTTTGTCTGATTCCTGCTATTTAATTTTGTATTCTTCTTCTTATTCTCTCTTCCATTTCTTCCTGTTTTGTTGCGTTTCATTCGAGAACTCCCCGCCATTTGTATCAGTCTTGTGTGGTCAATACTCTTATCGTTTTGCAGTCCGGTAATTCGATTCCTTCTGCTGTTGCGAGCCTTTCTTTGTGCATTACTATCAGGGTGCATTTTTCCATTCCCGATTTCCTCACTGTATTCCTTCATTAGTTTCATACACACTGTGCCATCTCTTGCAGCTGACAAGTCTTCTTTCTAGTTCTTCATGATTGGCTATCATTCTCACCACTGGTTCACTGATTTTGAATATTCTGAGTCATTCGAGAACCCAGCTGTGTGGAATCTTGTCATATAATCTTGTACAGCATATCCATCACATTGCAACGTTGTTCTGCTTATTTCTTTCTTCTGTTAGGATTATTGGGTCGATCTTAAGCAAGTCATTTGCCTCCTTGGTTCCTCTCCAATATCTTTTTTATTCTTCTGATAATAGTTCTCTTCTTTCAATGGATATACATTCTCTCATCTACCTGTTCAGTCAGCATTTCCTACATTACCGATAGGCACGTGATTAGTCCATGATTGCTTTTCTAGTCTCTTTTCTCAGTGCCATTATGGATGAGGGTTGTTCTGCCTATGGTCATCCATTCTGGGACCTTGCCTCCATTTAGGCAACTTTGGAGTTGCTGGATGAGCCTGTCGTGTAATATAGTGAATTTCTTTAACCAATACCCGTGGATCAAATAAGGTCCTGGTGCTTTCCACTTGGCTATTTTTTGAGATTGTGTTTCAATGTGGTTTCATTCAGTACTATTTGTTTTCCGTCGTCTATGCCTTAAGGATATTTTTTTCATGCTATCTAACCATTCTGGGGCTTCGTTGTGTCTTTTCAGGTGTTCCCATACGCTGTTCCAAAAGTTCTCTGCGTCTATGACATCCGGATTTATGTTCTGTTTCCTTCCTCCGTTCAAGTCCTGGTTAAACTTTTATTCGTTGTTTTAGAATGTGCACTTCTGTGTGTATTGGACAATCCTTTGTCTATATCTCTTTAGTTTTCCTTTTGGGGCTAGCCTTTTTCTGTTGTATTTCTTTCACTGCCACGAGAACAGCTTTCTGTCTTATATTTTTTATTCGTCCCATAGACTTACACGTGGTCTGTTTATGTACAGTGTATTTTATAGTAGACCTTCATCTCTGTCAAATTAGAGATCTGTCTTTCTAATCATGTTTCCCAGTTGGGTTTTTTCTTCCAATCATTAAAGGTTCTTCTTTGTGTTGTAAAGAGGCCCGTTGCCATTTTTGCTCCAGCGTAGATTAAGTTGTTGAGCTCCGTTACGTCGTTAGTTTCAATATGCTGTAGGAGGTACATGATCGGTTGAATCTTTTAATTCAATTCCGTTTTTGCCTCTAAATGTTGGCAGTGTCATATTCTCTTCTTGCATCATTTCATTTTGAGTTTATTATTATTATTATTATTATTATTATTATTGCTCAGGGGAGGAGTGGGTAGCAAGCCGAGTTCAAAGTCTGTGCATGTTTACTTGGGAAAACCATGAATCCATTTCTCCCTGTACTCTGTCCCTCTGCTAGATATTTTGGCAAAATGTTTATTCACTAGTATGCAACACTAGTTGAATGAAAACTGTGTATATGAGTGATCACTGGGGTAAATCACTTTCCCATAAATTACTCACCCTCCCAAACAGTTCCTAACTTTGTCAATCTTGTAAGGGTTGAAAGAGATGGGGAGTTTTCATTTCCGTAGAAGTGGTAGTCGTTAAATCTATTCTTTTTGTACAGACCAAGAAACTACTTAAAAACACATATAAGCCCCACAATCTCTCCGTCTATATGGACCGCATGAAAAATTAAACAAAATCGATTGGAATAAAAAAACAAAACATCGACTCTATTACCGAGCGATTTAATAAGATATTTATCTGCATATTCTTGATAGCTGGTCAAAGTTTAGCAAGTCTCAACAACTAAATGGTCGTTATAAAAATACATTATTGTCGACTTGGCAAATTAGGATTTGGTTAAAGATTCAAACGATGGGATTACGAGCGAGATTTATGAGATTCCACCTTCAATGTCAATCTACCCTAATGGGCTCCCTTCAAATTCATCAGAAGATATGTCTGTGAAAAACAAAAAACAAGAAAAAGACACATAAATAAACCTGATAAAATTGGATTAATGAGATCTGATCTGCGTAAAAAACAGATATCGTTCTTTAATCTATGAATTATTCAGACAGGTATCCTTATCTTGGTTGATTTCGTTACTGGTTTTTGATGGATTTGTCCTCTAAGTTTATCAAACATTTATTGACATATTCCAGTCGAATGTTTTATAGCAGCAACAACAACAATAACCCTCGCCCAATTTAGAGGAGTGAACTCTTCAATGTTTGCTCTCCCCGTTACGTAAAACCAAACCGATAGATAAAATGGAAATTTTTGTGTCGGGATTTGAAATCAGTGATCGGTAGACGTATCTTTTACCGACTTACCCAATCTGAAAAATCATACATATCTACGAGAATTCATTTACAAATACGGAAGGTTTTATCTCATTCTGATAAATAAGTACATTTGTAAAAGATCTAAAAATTCAATTATCGGTTGAAGAATCAGTTTCTAACGATTTTTTTCCTGAATATTCTTCCTTCTAGGAATAGACAAACATTTCACTTGTGAAACTTTAAAGGACTTCTTTCAGTTAAAGTGATTCCAAGATTCTTTGAGATGAAACGCGTACAAACAAGACATTTCTGAATTTTGCTTGCATAATTATGTTGATATGCAAAAATTGAAAATACCTTTGAAAATATCCAAAAATATTTCCGTACGGTTTGTAATATATACAATCACGTGCTGGTTGAGCCCTGTGAAGATACACAGGATTTTACAGATTTCACTGCTGTGCAAAAATAAAGCTATCGGATGTCGAAATAACGTATAGCAGAAAAGCAATTACCACTAATTTACATGGGATTTTTTAGAGTCTTCCCCGTCCCCCAAATGATGAGGATGGTATGTCAGATTGAGTCATTGTTAATTTGTGTTGGTGGAGATAAAGAAGATTGGGTACACGCTGACTCTATAACGACTCAGTAAAACAACTTAACACGACTATGCTTTTCACTTATTTTCTGAATATTCAAAGAGGGCGCAAAACAAACCTTCGAAGAGCGATTTTTTTCTGAAAAGCAACTCAGAATCACGGTCAATGAATAAACAACTGTAGTGTCGAAATTTTAATCAATGTAAAAGGAATTCCAACAAAAAATAGATATGATTAGAATAAATTCTGTATAAAACATCACAGGAGTTTTCCTCGGAAAAACATCTAAAAAAAGAGTAAAAAAACATCTAAAAACCTCTTGATTCTCCCAAATCTAGATTTCTATCAATAAACACGTCAAAATGAGGTCTGCAAAAGCTCTAATGCTTTTTTTCCCAAAAGTCCAGAAGTCGTTTTTAGAAAGCTTTTGATTGAGTAATGATGCTAATTTTCAAGTCTGCAAACAAAAATGGACGGTCAGTAGTGTTTGAACACAAAAGCACAAACATACAACGAACGAACTTTGCAGGCAGCAGTGGTTCAACTCGCTACAGTGGAAGATTCATCATTTCAAAAGATGGGTAGGAGTTTTTTTTATCAGGAAACTTGTTACCTTCACGTGGTATAATCCATGAGAGTTGACACTCCAAAACGTTCTAGCATCAACAGCGTAAAGATGAGGTTGACCTGAAAGTCTGAACTAAGTTTCAAAAATTCAACATGAAAGGGCTGAGACATTCGGTATATTGCATTTCTAGTTTCGGTAGTGGCAGCAGAAGGTGGGGGAAGACAAAGGATGAAGATGAGGATAGTTCACTCGAGGATCTTGACAAAGGTCGACAACAATTCAACATTATACAAATGAGAAAGTTGATATTCATCATACTTGGGACTGACCGATCGAACGATCGAAAAGTCTTATAGAGATGTATGGACGAAGTCAAAACAGAGATGAAGCTATTGTAGAGAAATTATCAATCAATATTCATGTCTCATCCATGGAATCTGACGAGAGAGATAATAGTATTTATTAGTAAAAGCCAATATTGACTCGTACAAGAATAGAATAAGTGAAACTAAACAAGAAATAGACTCAATGTGAATAATTTTGGGTATTAGCACAGCTACCACAGCTCTGGAGCAAGTGCTCTATGGCGACGATGGCAGCAGTCAAAGTTGATGAAAGAAAAAATAGTACAGAAGTTATTTGCCAATCTTAAATTTGTTCTGGTCAAGGGCCTCAGTTACAGGGCGCCCAGTGAGGAGCAAGCTCAGTACTTAGTTGTAATGATTCGTGAGACCAGCTTACTAATCTTTACGATGCAACGAGCTCAAAGATTTAGACAAAACAAAACAAAACAAACAAATAGCATTCAGCTAGGTTCGAACCCAAACCTAATTGGCTGTATATGATAGGCAGAGATTCACCATGAAGCGTCATTGGCTTATCAACAAATAGTAAAGATGCTATTTACTAATCTTGGATATGGTACTCACGTTTGGCATTCAGTGACGATCATACACACTATCAAGTAGTAATGATCTGTGAAAACAATCGTCGAATCATTATACCACAACGAGGCTTAAAGTTCACAGAAACAGCAGTCAGCTGGATTCGAACCCGTAGCTGGCGGTGTGTTGAAGGCAGGGATTTACCAGGAAGCCACAATGGCTTTCCGGCGAATGGTAGAGATGACGTCAAACATTAATCACTTCAGTAACTGATTAGCCAAAGCCACGTTTTAATTGCAACCCGGAATTGGCAAATCCACTGGGTGAGCAGATTAAACAAGACAGATCGAATATAGGGGCCGCCAACCCCCACCATCCAGACCCCCTCTTACAAATAGATTTCTGTCCAGCCTCGGCAAGGCGTCAGAGGGGAAAGTGATCGGTCGGTCAGTCGCCTGGACAGTCCGCAGCAATGGCTTGGCCTGGGTAGGGAAGCCTCATTTTGAAGGTCGTTGCGCAACGAGCGGTGATAAGATCAATTATTTGGCTTATGTCACAATGAAAATTTAATAGCCTTCTGCACTGCTATTATGTAAGATTTCGCTGCGAAAGGGAAAGTGAATATAATTGCATCAAACCCCTGGACCATGTCGTTGCTTCGCTTTCACCCACCAGGCTTAGCAAGAGAATCTCTAGCAGCATATCGTTTTAATTCTTGACAGCACGTAGCGTGCATACTCTTGTTTTAGTCGAATTTTCAAGACGAAATTGACAAATCTGAGGTTTTCAGCTTCGTTTGGTTTGGACACGTGCACGATTGTTTTAAAAACAATGAACGACTGTTAGAATAAGTCAGACTCAGAGTCTATAGCTACCATTATACAAAATGTATAAAGCATGGATTTTGGCCTCATTTCCTAAAAAACGTTTGGATTCTGATCATTGTTTTAAAGCTATTGTGAGTTTTTTTTACGGGGCTGGGGCGCAAGCCTGACGCCAAAGATGGGCTGTCAATAATTTGAATTTGGCGTTTGGTGTTTCTGCTTCACTGATTGTTAGTTCAAAGAACTTAGCGGAGATTTCTGAGTTAGAGTAACTTGAGACATGTTGTATTTGCTATGTTACCTTTCAGTCCGACGGTTGCAGCTCAACTTTCATAGACAAGAAACTCTCATCAGTCCTAAAAAGTCTGATCAACTATTTCTGAGGATTTGCGCCTGGGATGATTACCGAACCATTTTACGCAGATTATTACTTAAGGGTAGTGTGTTCAACCCTCACTGAGCGCCTGGTGCATGTCGACATATGCGAAATTCAAGGTAAGCTTGAAATAAAACAACTTTATCATTCACTGGTAACCAATGCATCCTCCCAATAGTCACATATGGCGTATGGAACTGAATCAAGAGATTGACCCTTAAACTAAGAACTATGCAACATGCTCAAGAGGAAACTATGATGAACATCACCAGGAACCATCGGTTCAACAATACATCTACTATCGGTGGTAGTAGTATCAAGAGGAAGAAAAGGAGATGGTTCACCCGATGATATGAACCAAGTTTCATATCAATCAAGCTTGATACAGTTGAGAAAATTGATATTTAGCAGTATTAGTTGTGGTTGCAATATCGGGTTGTGGAGGAAGGAGAGGGCGAAGATAAACATAGCTAACACGAAAGCCTGGGCTAACTTTCATATCAATCCAACATGAAAGAAAATTGGTATTTGATATATCAGGAACTAACCAGCCAAAAGACCGGGAAGTGTCCTGTAGAGTTGCTTGGATGCATCTAGAATCAAAAGTAATTTCTAGATCAGAAATTGTGTCGATTTATTCACAAAATCTCTTGTAAGTAAATGAGTCATTTGAAAGACTGAATAATAATAAAAAATAATAATTATTACAGTAACTTTAGCGGAGTACTGCTCTAAGTAGAATGAAAAAAAAATGGTGCCAGGAAGATTACGATGAGCCAATCTCTAAAGTTTGGAGAATTGCTTGTCTAGAAAAATGGGATTCAAAAACTGGGATTTTCATCTGGGCTCGAACACTGGAATCTGGCAATGTAGGGCTGCAATAAATGGAAATATTTATGGGAACCATGTGTTGGGGCCAAGGGGTAACCAATCGAAACCAGGACTTTATACCTACCATTTTTTATGACCTCACCCTTTGCAGGATGTAAGTTCACCAAAGGCATACCTTCACCATAATCACACAGCTTAGAATGTACTCATTTAGCTGCTGGGTACACATGGAAATTTTCCCAAGGAAGAGTTTTACAAGCTCATTGCTCATACTGGGAATCGAATCCTGGACAATCTACGAACAGACGTGCTGACCATCAGTATTAATTGTAAAAAGTTTTAACACACTTGTCAACCTTGACAGGGGCCGGAATCATTACGTGTAATAAGTATCAGTAGTTGTCCAAACTGACATAGAACCTCTGATCTATCTATCACCATTCTATTACAAGATAGCTTGTTTGCTAGTTTGTATGGAAGCAGCAATTCATTCCAATTTTTTTGTCCGATTTTTCTTATTCTGTCGGCTCCTGGCCATTAAATGTCTTTCCAAAATTATAATTGCAGTTCTCCAAGTAACTTAATTAGTTACTATATTAATTATTTAATTTACAATTTGAAATTATCTCCCGAAGAAAATAACATCGTGGCCAAAAGGAGAAAAACAGGAATTGAAAAAGGGGGAAAGATGGATCAACAAAAAGACAGGGATGGGGAAAAGAAGTAGAGAGAGGGGAATCAGGGGGAGTTGTGGGAGGAGAGAGTGTAGACTCCAAAAAGAATATTAAACAGCTAGAGGAGAGAATTACAGGAGAGGGAGAGACTGAAAGAATGAGTATGAAGTAGAAAATTGTTAGAATGGTGAGAGAGAGAGAGAGAGAGAGAGAGAGAGAGAGAGAGAGAGAGAGAGAGAGAGAGAGAGAGAGAGAGAGGCTGGTTAAGAGAAGTCCAGAATTAAAATCAGGGAAAAGTGAATGTGATGAACCCCCAGAATTAAAAAGACTTTAAGTAAAGGAAGAAAATAGGAAAGAAGAAACGAAAAGAGAATGAAATGAAGTATTTGAGCTCCATACAGAAAGCTGCATGGTGTGTATGCGTCAGCGTGTGAGTGTGTGTGTGTGTGTGTGTAAGAGAGAGAGAGAGAGAGAGAGAGAGAGAGAGAGAGAGAGAGAGAGAGAGAGAGAGAGAGAGAGAGAGAAAGAGAAAACATGAATAATGTTTCGGGGCCTCTTTGCCTTCTCTTCGGGTAAAACAGTATTTGCCCCATTCTATTTCTTCCTCCTTTCCCACTCACAAATACAACTAAGTTTTCCCTTGAGATTCCGAATTAGAACCTCTCCGTTGCACTATAATGCGTGGGATATTTGTGCATGAGAGAAACAAAAAGAGAATGAGTTAAGATACTTGAGCTCTATAGAGAGAGATGCTGAGAATGTACGTGAAGGGGAGAGAGAGACGGAGAGAAAGATTGGAAGAAAACGTGAATAGTGTTTCGTGGGCCTCTTTGCTAGTCTTGCCTTTTTTTCAGGTGGAAGCTATCCTCACCCACAAACATAAGTCAAGCGTGTCCAGTCCCTTGAGGTTCCGGTTCTCACTATTTCCACATTGCACAAAAATGCTTTGAATTAATGGGCGTGAACTGATACCTGCATTACTCACCGTAGGGATTGAGCAATTTTTAGTACTATCCATCATTTTGAGTGTGGAGTCCCTCAAATCAAACTGACCGTGTCATATTGACCCTCATAGAGAGACAAAAGAAAACTAAAATTTACCAAAAAGAAAGTGTATCAGGATCAGAGTACTTCCAAGGATGGTTTCCTTTTGGGTGGGGTTTCCTACTCTCTCAGCTTCCTGGTCATTCGTGCTCGTGGTGTGAAAATCGGGTCTAGTTCCAAGCTGCATTGCCCCATTGTATTGAGTGAGGTAGAATCGGGACATATACTTGATGCCTGAAACCAACCAAAAGAACTGGACAATTTTGTCAATGCTCACAAATATTCAAGTTGATCTTCTTAATAAACGTGACCTTGAATCAAATTTGCCCTCATGAGGGGGTTATAGGATACTGAGAAAGAAACAATCCTGAAGTTCTAGAGGTGGATTTAACAACTGAGCATGGAGACAGAGAGAGAGAGAGGGAGAGAGAGAGAGAGAGAAAGAAAGAAAGAAAGAAAGAAAGAAAGAAAGAAAGAGGGTAGAGAGGGGGACGGAGAGGAAAAAATAGAAACAGTTACTGTTGTTTCAGCTGAATGATTGGGTCTCTTAAACAGGCAATGGCTTCAGACATCCCTGCTTGTGAAATAGACTTAGAGTCGGTAAGCATCCGAAGTATCGTCACTCACACAGCTGTGCTCTATTTTACCCATAGCTGAGAGGAAAGATACATTCATGTCTTTCCAATTGGTATTAACGAAAAGTGAACACAAACTGTATCAGTGTAATTACTTGACCAGCCACTCAGGACTTTCTTTCTGTCCTATAGCGAGCATATATTTCCCAAAGCACAAGACATACAATCTCAAGAGCTACACCCTTTAAAAACTGACAAAGTTTTCTTTTAAGTGATACTTATTTTTATATATATATATATATATATATATATATATATATATATATGTTATTGTGTCATCCACAGACAGCTGTTTCGATGAATTACATCTCTTCGGTGAGAGCTATAGACATTCCATTATCCCACCCAGTACCACAAAGCAGGTTTGAAACTTTAGCTTCAGACCCGGAGGCCGATATCCTACCTCTGAGCTACAGAACTGGACAGTCAGTAAGTTGAATTTAGGCAATGTATATTTATTTACGGATAAACTTCCCATCCACCAGAGTGCTCTATTCCTATGGAAGAGATCTAACAATTCGAAGAAAAATCAACGTACATGAAATTTCCATGAAAAATGCTACCTACCTAACTTCAAGCTTTTCGCTGCTATTTTCGTTGCCCAACAAATATAAATTGTAAAAATGAGGAATTATTTTTTGGGGTGAAATCAAGTGTATTTTCGAGTTCTGCATGTCTGAAAACCCGGTTTAGCCTTTCAGAATACTAAGATATGTCCATCGTAACATAACAACGATGAAATGCTCAATTTTTTATGCCCGCCATTTTGTTTTATGTTAATGAGGCAGTTTCCCTTCAATTTTTTTTTCGAAACATTTTTTTGGTTTGACCACCGAACTATTTTACCTAATAGGATGGAATAGTTGGGATGATTCCCCACTTTCCAAACGCACCTACACGTCCCTGTTTCCCATTGCATTTCTGAATACACTCATATATACTTATTTGAAAATACTGATCTGAATTTCTCTGACCTAAAATGATACTTACCCCCACAAGCTCCCACTCTATTGGGACATTTTGGCGACAGGATGCCTGCAATAGAGAGATCTGGGAAGATCTATGTCCAACGTCCAAAGGTTGGTACGGTGAGCTTTACCGTTGAAAATAACGTGTCTGCTAAGTTTAGAAGTTTACCTCAAACCAGATCTCTCGTCATAGGGTGATATTTTAAAAAGAATTGATAGGGGAAAACTGCGCAGGTTTTCGAAGTTCAGCTGGTTTTGCTTATGTCCATTTTGTATGGATCCACATCACTCCACACATTGTCCTGTCACCAGATATCCTGATACAAGGTCTCGCCATTAGTATGCCAAGATAACTTTTACATTTTCATTGTCATTTACCCCCTTCTTCCTTTTTTACTCTCGTGTGGTCTCATTTTTTATCTTTTCTATATGTTTTCTTGTTTTCTATTCTTTCTTTACGATTTCTTTCATCCTTTAGTATAAGGTTGCATCACTAACGAATCAAAATAACCCCTTCTTTCTCATTTTAAATTTTACCGTCTTTCTTTCTAGTTTTCATTCTTTTCTTTTCGACTAATTTGTTTTTCTTTCCTTTACTCCTTCCCTGTTTTTGTTACTTTTCACTATTTCCTTTTGCCCACATCTTTTTTCTTTCCTTCTTTTTTATTGTTTTATTTACTTTCATTCACCTCCTTTAACCACTTCAATTTACACAATTTTTTAAGCTTTCTTCCTTCCTTACACTTTCACTTTCTTTCATTCCCCGCTTTACTTTCATTCAGTGTTTGTTCTTTTAAATTTCTCCTATCTCTCAGATTCTTCCCTTTGTTCTAAATTTCATTCATTTTATTAAATTTTGTTCACACATTGTCTTAATACCTTTTATATTCCCTTCCTTTCTTCTTCTCTCACTGTTCCACCTTTCTTTTCACTCCCCCGCTCATTTTTTATTTTTTTCATTGTAATGTCTTTTATTCCTTGGATTCATCCCTTTGTTTCAAAGTTTATTCACCTCGTTGGGTAAAACACTTTCTCTAATTTTTCTTCCTTCGTTCCATGACTGAAGGGAAAACCACGATGATGTTTACAATTAAATTCAGACAAACCTTACAAGTTTTTCATTTGATTTTCTTCATTTTTGAAACGTAGAAAACTAAATTCTCGGTAAAGTAGAATATTGACATTTGGAACGTAGGCGCTCGGGCTATTTAAAAGTCTGCGATCGTAATTAGAAACAGTTAACATAGACTGTCACAAAAACTCTGTTTTCAGACCGGTTTAACTTGTGATGTATGTATGTACGAAATCGTGCCAATGGAGCAAGAAGCTTGAAGAACCAAACAATAACTCCTTTTTTCACTTTTTCATTTTTAGGGAGTGGATGGTGGTCAATTTGCAATATAAGTTCAAGCTAAATTAGCCTGTAGTTTGTGCCCAGCTGCATTCCTGCTTGTTCAATGATCACCCTTTTTTCCAACTTTTCAGTTGATCATCCCCAACATGGCAGGCTGCTGGAAGACGTTGGTCACGCGACAGTTTTTATTGGATGACTAACCAGACTTATCGATGTTGTTTTTATTGTTGTTGTGGATTTTGTGTCATTAAATGCGTATTTCGATGGAGGTATAATTCAGATGCCGACACATTAGTCTCCTCCTCTGAATTCCTGCCGTATTAAGCTATATACTACCACCATCATCATCATCATTGTCAGTCTTTTAACATCCGTCGCTGGACATAGACCTTCCCCAAGATGTGCCACACTTCCCTCTCATGGGTGTCACGGAGCCAGTACTTACAGAATTTGTCTAGCTCGTCTTTCCATCTAATATTCTGCCAGCTTCGGTTGCACATGTGATCTCAGGGGATCCATGTCGTGAGTTGCGATGTCCATCGGTTGTCCGCCATTCTTTCAGCATGGCCAGCCCACTGCCATTTGAGTTTTTTTAATGGATTCTATGATGTGTCTGACTCTTGTCTTTTCCTGGATATACTGTGCTGTTTTGTGGTCTCTTCATGTGAGACACAGCATAATTCTTTCATGTGCACGTTACATAGTTCTCAGTTTGCAGATCTGTCTCTTGGTTAGGTTCCATGTTTCAGCTCTGTAGGTGCCTATCGGGAGGATGCATTGGTTATACACCCTTTTTTCGGGATTAATGGGATCTTCTTATTTTGGAAGGTTGAGCTTGCCATCCTAGTGTGATTCTTTGCTTGATTTCTTCTTCTTTTGAGGGTCTCATGGAGATTCGTTGTCCTGAGTAGATGTAGTGATCTGCTTTCTCCAGTTCTGTGTCCTCGATTTTGATCCAAGTGTTTTTATCTCCGATGTAGTTGTTGCACATGATTTTCGTCTTGCTGAAGTTCATGTGTAGGCCGACTTTCTTGCTCTCTTTATTTAGTTCATAGTGTATTACATTTTGACCCGTGATACGGTGTTTGTCCGGAAAGTATCCATCTGTTTTAAATATCCCAAGAAAATGTCACCGTCAATCCGTCGGATTTGCCTTGAAAGTATCTAATCATTTCGAATATTTTCAGAACTTGTTTCGAATCATTGATGTAATTTGTCAACAAATTAGAAAAGAAACTTTCTTGCAAACAATCGAGTAGAGACTCTTCCGTCAGGTTGCTCATTTGGTAGTGTAAACATCAGAGAGTGAGTTTGCGTACCCTGTGACCGTTGCATTCACAGTAACCGAACATGACTTTTGTTGACTACTTTTGAGGAGATTTTAGCAAAGCATTGCATCAGCTGTGTCTTCTGACTTTTCATGGTTGGAAAGGGGGGAGATTTTAGACTATGGATGAGATTAAGGGCAACACAACAAAAGCAAATGATGGCGAAAAAAAAAACTTGAAAAATATCTTAAAAAGGGGAATTGATATGTGAATTCTCCAAGGGAATATTTTGAAAGGTATTAAGATGTCATTATCCAAGGTACGATCTGATAACTCAGATTAATCTCAGTCTGTTCATATCTATCCATCTATCAATCTATCAGTCTATATATCCTAGTTTATTCATATCTATACATCAATCAATTTAAGTTCGTTCATATCTATCTATCTATCTTCCTCAGTTTGTTCATATCTATCTACCTAGCTATCTAGCAATCTAGCAATCAATCTATCACTGTCCTACTCTGTATCTTTCTCTGTCTCACTCTCTCTCTATAACACACACACACACATATACATATACATATATATATATATATATATATATATATATATATATATATGTATATATATACATATATATATATATATATATATATATATATATATATATATATACATAAAATGTGATTTAAATACATTGTGCCTTCTCACTCCCCAAGCTTTTAATTCAATTAGCTCCACTTCCTAATCGTTTCCCACTTTTATGTGGAGAACGAGTGTTTTGTAGATTTTTCCCCTCTTTTATGTCTTATTTCTAATATTTACTACAACCTAGCAATTTTCGGCTTTTACATCCTTCAATAGATTTTGCAAAAATGCTAAACGGAAAAAAATATCTAAATTTAAAGGTAAAAAAACCTCCCTTCTTATCTCAATTCACACGCCAAAAATTTATTCCATTACTTGGCGTAGCAACACGCCACTCAGCCATAACTACTCCCATTTCCTGGCCATGCACCTCCAACTTCACATAATTGCCCTGAAACTTAGGTGTATGCACACACTTAACCTTTTACGTTTTCAGATTGTATTCTGTCTTATTAATTCTATCTTGTTGGATATATGTAGAGTTATTTATACTTTTTTTTTATTTTTAAATCAATTTTGTATTTTCTGAAATTTTTGGTTAATGTTTTCTTAGTCGTCTTTTCTCACGTTCAACGCAAAGACAAACACGGCCGTTGTGCTTAAGTGATATTTAACGATTCTCCAAAGCGAGGCAAACGCTGTAAAAAGCAAACGTTTTCTTTTTCCTCCTCCCAAGATGGCTGCTCTAAATTACACCATTGCATTCTATAGCGAGAAGTACGCGATGCGAAAGCAAATGAAACTTTCACTGCTTCCAAGGACGGGCATGTCGACAAAACGGTTCCGCTAATTTGGACACCTTCACTTGCATTTTAGGATGATTTAATTTTTGTTTTTTTATTTGCCTAATGGCTTTCTCTCTTTCTCATCCTGTCCGTCTTTCTTTCTCCTCCTCCTATTTCGTTCCTTACTTCTGTCTTCGGCTTTTCATGGCTTCTTTGATTGTTTCCTTCTGTTTGACCATTTGATCTCCTTCCATCAACTATTTCTGTGTACGAGAAGCTAGAAATGACAAGTATTGTGTAAAAAAAGATGAACTATAGTTATTGCACGTCAATCCATAGTTTATAGATATAGAGAGACTGAGATGGATAAATAAATGAATAGATAAATGTGGATAGACAAAGATAGATAGATTGATAGATAGATAGATAGATATATAGAGATTAGGAATAGATATTTACAGACTCAGAAAAGAAGAGATTGAGAATTAATAGATATGGACTGACTAAAAAAGATAGATAGATAGATAGATAGATAGATTGATAGATACATATATATAGAGATTAGGAATAGATATTCACAGACTTAAAAAAAGAAGAGATTGAGAATTAATAGATATGGACTGACTAAAAAAGATAGACGGATAGATAGATAGATAGATAGATAGATAGATAGATATGGTGATAGATTGATAGATATGAAGGGACTTGGAATAGATTGATACGTTCAAACTGATATAAATAGACGCATATAAGGGCAACCGTGTGAATGGCAATAGTTAACAAGATTTCTAGCTGACTCTTTACTAGAAAGTTGTTCGATACTCATGGCTGCCCCACTTTTACGTTCTCTTCAAAATCAATTAAGTAGGGATAAATAGTTAAACGATTCTGCTTCGTGACTGAACGGAAGCCTTTGGGAGCATGTCTTGTTGGGGTGATCAATCAAAGATAGATAAAAAGGCATGATCAATGTATTAGTTACTTTTCTCCTATCTTTTGGGGCAGTGATTGCAAGAAAGTCTGAATAACAAGCGTGAATGTCACTGGATTAAAAACTAAAGGACCAATATAGCATGAATGAGCATTACAAATTGACGTCTATTCTCCGACAAATATTTTTAGGCAGATATTAAAGCAAAGAAAACAATAAAACAAACGTTTTTTTCCGGCCATAATAAGGTTTAAATGTTTAAATCCTTCTCTAGCTCGATTAATATGGCCCATATCTATCTATCCATCAATCTATCAATCCATCTCTCTCTCTCTCTCTCTCTCTCTATATATATATATATATATATATATATATATATATATATTATTATATATATATATATATATATATATATATATATATATATATATATATATATATATATATATATACGTATGTGTGTGTGTGTGTGTACTAGCATAAAAACTGAATGGACCTATTTTAAAAGCTAAGTGACTATTTTAGTGATAGTTTTTGTTAAGGGTTTCAAATAGACAGATAGATAAATGGATAGAGTTGAGTGAAATATTCGAGATAGTTTTGGTATTATTAATCGTAGTGAAAGATGTTATCTAAATCATTTGAATAATTTTATAGGCGACACAATGCTAGGTGCCTTAAAGTAACTTTTCTTTAAAAAATGACAGCCATAACTTCGTAATCTTATTCCAAGCAATGAAAATATTCAGTTTCTTATAGCTACTCAGCTTGCCAAGCACGTATTTGCAAATGTTTATTAGTTTTATTTGTAGAAAATTAATTTAAAGAGAAACAAGGAAGTCATTCGGCGAAAAAAAATCCCATAGAAAGCCAGAGGATAAACGGATCTAAAAACAGTATCAGTAAAAACAAAACAAAAAAAAAAACTAACAAATATATGAACAGCTCTGGTTTGTCAGTCAATAGAAACCACCGTGCAACCAACGTTTTTTAGCTGAATGTCATGTTAGGGATGATCAATTGAAAAATTGGAATGAGGTGAGATCAATGAATAGATATCTTCCATCGCTTTTGTTGGACGAATATCACTATAAAAGACTGAATTTTCAAAAAGACAAGCTTGAATGCTGCCGGTCAAGATCTAAGGAATCAATTTAGCATAAACTTGCATGGCATAATACCCCAACCAAATGAACAAAAAAAAAAAAAAATAAAACCAGAAAACTATTTTGGAAGGTAGCTCAATTAGTTCGACCCGTTACGCATGATACATTCGTATCAAGTCAGCCAGCCAGACCAACTTGAAAACTAGAGAAAGCTATGTTGGTAGTTCTGCAGTCAGTTTTGGTCGACAATTTCCAAGAGAGCCAATGGATTAAAGATCTTTATGATACTGCATTACAAAAAACACACAAACAAACTCAGTTTACAACATTCGATTCGTTGTCTCTTTAGCATATTGCATTAACATCGAATATATTTCGGCTTCGCAGGTCATTATCAACGCCCTGTTGACAAATGGATACAGATTGTTTTTTCAATCAATTGTAAAACATTTTGAAATACAAGACATCAATACGCGTTAGTCTTGGAATATTAACAACAACCAAAGCCGTTGTGATCGAAACAAAAGATGTAATCTCACATAATTCAATCGCCTGTGGTAATATCATTGGAGCTATATTGATAAGAGTATCTAAGTTCAACCTTCCAAGTCTTGGTTCTTGGCTTTGATTTTCTCCAAGAACATGACCTTTGAATTTCGTGAAAGCTTAGAGTGAATAGAAGCAGTTACATACTGTTAGTTTAGCTGAGTCCGTATCAAACTGATGAGGAATATTGTCTCGCCAGCCAATTTCTCCGCTTACTTAGTTTAATCTTATCGGTTATATATTAATATATGTGATTAAGGCTCCCTTCTTTAGGGTTGAGCACTGTTAAGGAGGACACTCATCAATTACTGCTATAATGCAATGCTCTTCCAACACTTGAATGGAGCACTTTGGGAGACTGGGAATTATGCGTAAGTAAATATATATTGCTTTGTTTGATCCTACTGACGATCCAGTTCTGCGTCTGGGTCTAAAGCAAAGGTTTCGATCTTACCTCGTGGCACTGGATGTTGGATAGTCTATAGTCACACTGATGAGTTGTAATGCAACGAAACAGCTGTCTGTGGATGACACAATTAGTAATTTTATATACATATAAATGTATATCATGCGAAGCATATGGCAAAATATTCTATTGATATAAATTCAAAGCAATATTTTTAGTCATCAAGAAAGCCACTTCAGTGTTGTGCGTACAAATTAGAACTACATAAGCAATAAAGAGCAAAATAAAACTTTCTAGGACAGATTTCCCCAACATTGTGCAAAAGATACGGCTGTGAACATTGGCATCAAACTTTTCGCCTTCTATTGTATAAGTGAAAAAGTGTGAGATACCTGTATGTATGTGTAAACTTGTGAATGCATGTCCGTGAACGTGGCTGTTAATGTGAAGTATGATGAATTTAACATATGCTGATAAATGAAATGATTGAACGTAGTCATCTTCAACTCATGACTCTGGCGAAAGGCAAGAATAATATTGCATTTCACCAAGATCAAACGTATGAATGAATTTTTACGGGACTTATTTGTTTGGGGCCGTTTTGCAATGGTATTCTCAACCAACACCAACGCCAACAACAAATATGCAAATATTATAACGCCCTATTTGCTATCAACTGGTACGAAGATCGACCTGAACTAGTCACAGAGGGAAAAGATGTGACCATATTATGGAACTTCACTGTGCATACTGATAGAACTATGAACGGAAATCGGCCAGATATTATAGTAAAAAAAGTATGATAAAAAATGTACTTCCTATTAGATATGACGACCCCATCGATTAAAAAACATTGATGTCAAGGAATTCGACGGACCCTCATAATATAAAATCCTTTTAAGAAAAAATTCAGCGGCGACTAAGGACCAAAATAATATTGATATTTGTTGGAGCCCTTGGATTACACACATACAAAAAAAGACCAGTGAACTTCCCGACAGCCTACCTGAAAAGTCAAGCATATATGAAATACGAAAAAAAGCTCTTACCTCCACTGCATACATTATTAAAAAATTCATGTCAGTGTGAATGTATGTACAACATCTAGCATACATTACTTCATGTTCATATAGAAGTATGTTTGTGGAAGTGTTATATTGTCTGAATACGTAAAATCTCTGTCCAATTTTCTTTCTTCTCACCCAAAGGCCCTGATTGTCATAACTTACGAAATTGCCAGGCTCAGGTCCCTGGTTGATACCAAGCTGCTGACTTGCATAATCCGAACTCAAAGCCAACAACGACGACAACAACAGCAACAGCAACAACAGCAACAGCAACAAAAACAACAACAACAACAACAACAACAACAACAACATAATAATAATAATAATAAGAAGAAGAAGAAGAAGAAGAAGAAGGAGAAGAAGAAGACGAAGAAGAAGAAGAAGGAGAAGAAGAAGAAGAAGAAGAAGAAGAAAAAGAAGAAGAAGACCGGAGGAGACTTGTTGT
>OY735217.1:49937517-49950017 GCA_963457665.1 Thysanoteuthis rhombus
AATTATCCCTGCCACTTCTTAGTATTTGTAGTTCGCTAATATAAACACACTCCCTTCCAATTTCTGTCACTCCGTGACATGCGTTCACAGATTATTTCCATGTTATATATGGTTGTATAACAAAAATAACATAAGATTCCCTTGCGAAATATCAAATTATTCTTATTCTAATAACAACATGGATAGTTTTTTCATCGAAATATTTAATCTGGACGTGGCAGGTATAGTTTTTGGATCGTAATATTGTATAATATAATATAACGTGTGACAGGGAATGGCAGAGAGTGGCATGAATAAAAATTACAGCCTTACCCTTCAGTTGTAATCTTTTCAGAAATTAGTTCTGAATGAATAGGTTGAGAACAGTATGGACGACTTATAAATGACTTAGTCGTTTAGACAATGATCCAACTTATCGATACAGATCCTATGTAGGTAAGGGTGACATGGGTGGGAGCTTAGGGTTGATCGAAGGGACTCGGGAGGACGTTCCAGATGAAAAGTGACTGAGGTCATCTGTCTGAGCGTCACTTGATAGCATGATCACTCTGAGTGAGTCTTATTGCTGCAAACTGGTAATTGTTGAGTTGGGAATAATTTTAGGATGATTTACGATTCCACAGTTCTTCTGTCGGAATTGGGCTTTCCCTGACGCCTTGCAACACTAGTTACGGTGACTGGAGCATTTTTTTCGAGTTTCACCGTGTACAACACCTTGTGTCACATCTTGTTCTTGTAGGGAAGCGAGAAAAATCGTACAGCTATTTCGTCAAGTTAATAAAATTATATAAAGAGAACAATTTCCTCTTTTCTGTCTGTAGCAACACCATTAGCCTATTAAATTTAAAAATAACGATTTTGCTTATAAAAATACCTCTTACTTATCATTTGATGCTATGAACTATTCAACAAAACCACTGCTTACTTTATCAGAGAAAAAAGCAGTGAATTCGGGAAATAGTTCACCACATAGAAATTCAAATGTATCAGTAAGTTTGATTTGCGGGAAGTAAATGTGGTATAAAACAATATGAATGAAAAAGAGAACCCTGGTGTTAGTTAGTCTGTTCAGATAGTAAGCTCGTCTGCCTCACACGCTGAAGGTCCTGGGTTCGATTCACGGTATGGCTGAAGAGTATCGAAAACTTCATTTGGACAAATTCTAACCGAGTACACTTTTAGCTGTTCAGTTAGGGTGGAGATATTTCTTTGGTAGAATTACATCACGCTAAGGGAGTGTTTACAAAAATTGACCAAACTTGTCCAAGATGACCCGTCAGGGCCTCCATTCTCCATCGGGCGTCGTCTCTTAAGAGACGTGTGGACCTTTTATCTTTAAACAAGATGACGGTTATTTACAAAAGTTTACCTAATCTGAAGTCGGAAAAAAAAACGGTGAGGATATATTCAGGTCAGAAATTGCTGTTTGCTATTTTTCAACATTCAAATGATCAGTTCCGAGCGGCTGTGTGTTGGTTCTGCCTCCAAATACGCGGCATTGTCCAGTTTGTTCCAACCTAATTGCTGTAGGGCTGTCGCAAATTACTGTCCCGTGGACCAGGAGCCGCGAGAAGGCTCGTGGCTGTGCAAGCCGTTGTTCTGTATTGTCCACTTACAAATAAACACTTGAACACGTCCGCACGTGACAAGACAAGCTAATGACCGGTCAACTCGGTGGTTCACACCGGGGGAAAATGGAAAGTCACTTGGCCTATGCATAATGTATTATTGCTAAAAAGCTTAACTTTTTTATGGTAACTGGGACCGGGTCCGTCTTTCTGTCGTTAGAGGAAAAAGAAAGTTAATTATGCGCCCGCTGTTACGGCCAAATCACATTGGATACCAATTTAGTTAAGCAACATCCAGTCGGTGAACATTCAAATGGGTAACTGCTTAGGAATATCAATTGTGAATCGTGAAGGAATTGACGTTAACTCGATTGTTTGGTCACCTTTACGTATCCAAAACTAGAGAATCTTCTAATATTGGACGAGAGGGTTGAGTTTAAGCCGTAGCCAGCGTAATGGCACTAGTTAGCGGTTTGCTGTGGATTTCATTAAAAGTTGACCAAAGTTTTCGCTGCCAACTAGGATCAGCCGAGATCTCCGTCGCCGCTGGGTCTATCTGGTCACAGTTTTGGGCTGACACCGTGAAAACATTCATGAGTACACAACTTAATCATTTTTTTTTCTTCGAAAAAGCCCTTTCTTGGGTTTCTATGGATATTTCAGGGCCAAAAATGCCCAACTCTTGTCCTGGTATTTTTTTGTAGATGATTTTTAGATAAAAGATCTGTTTTCAAAATCTAGATAATTTTAATCCTTGATATGCTCCTTTTTAGCACTAGCAGAATTTTCTCATTTCGAATGATGAGATTGCCCTGTCGAAAGCCTATCAGTCTAGTTCTTTGATTTCTTCTCTTTTTGAGGATTTCATTGGGATTCGTTTTCCTTGGTAGATATACTGGTCTAATTCCTCGAATTTTGTGGCTTCAATTTTGATTGTGGAGTCTTTGCCTCTCATTGTACATGGCATTTGTTTCACTCAAGTTCATGTGGAGACTAACTTTCTTGCTTTTCTTTGTTTGGTCTGTCCAGCATCATCCGGAGGTCAAGAAAATTCCCAGCAATGAAGATGTTGCCATCTGCATGTAGTGTCACGGCTGAATTCTCATCTATCATATTCCCTGCTTTACAAATATACAATCTGGTACCGATATAGGATGGTTATTTTTTAGGTTAGGCTCGAAAAAGTGTTCATAAAATTACCGATAATTGCTTCATCGCTTTATTCAATGTCGACTTACGAATATTTTCATAACAACGCTCTACTTTCAAATATCGGGGGAAATCTGTATCTGTTGTCAAACTACCGTCCAAGTCCAGAGTTGAACTTGTAATTCTATAGAAACAAACAATGAGAACGAGAACTATCCTCTCCATTTTCATACCAAATTGATCCCTTAGTTTACGTCCGGCAGTATTCACGCTAATTTACTCTTTAAGGTCCAGACTTTCTTATCGATCCTTGCTCGACAAAAGAGAGAAGAATTTTATTCAGTAATCCCTCCATTTTTGTCAAATTTCAATTGATCACCCCAAACATGATATGCTGCCAAAAAACATTGAATGCGTGGCGATTTTTATCTAGTGGCTAACCAAACCTATCAATTATATTCTTTTTAAATTTCTGATTTCTTCTGGGGTTTTCTATTTCTGTACTTTTTCCTTTGTCATTTTATCTTCTTTCAAACCGTTTTCATTCCTTTTCTTTTTCTTTTTTTATCCCTTTTACTAAGCTTTATTCCGTCTTATTTTTCATTCTCACTCTGATTTTCTTCTTTCCTCTTCTTCCCCAATTTTTTCCCCTTCTGTTCGCCCCATACCATGACCCCCAACTTCTCCATTTGTCAGTTGTCAGTTGTTGTTCTTCGTTCATATGCCTGTCTTTCCGGGCCATTTATTTTCGGGTCTCATCTAATAGCCCTAACCTGTCTTGTCCAAGAAAAAAAATGTTGCCGAGCGCTTGTGGCCCCCATTGTTTTATGGAGAATGTTCAGATGAATCGCTCTCGTCAAGTGGGGAAGTCAATCAAAAATGCTGAACGAACGCTGAACACGGACTCGGAATCAGAGTGGCAGAAATAAATCACTAAAAACGAATAAACAAAATAAATTCGAAAATTGAAAAAAAAAAATGAAAAAAACAAAAAAAAACAAACGAAAAAACGAAACAGAACCAGAACTGGTCTGGTTAGTCACACAGTAGAAACTGTCACATGACCAACGTCTTTTGGCAGCGTACTCTGTTGGGGATGATCAATTCGCAGTTTCGAAAAAAAGAGATGAATAAGTTACTTCTCGAGTCTTTTGTTGCATCGTTAAAAAATCCATATTAAAAAAAAAGATAAATAAATAGATAAAACAAAACAAAACCCCCTCAAAACGAAAGTGAACGCTGTCAGACGCAAGATGAGGGATCAATTTAGCATAAACCTACATTGGAAATTGAACCCCCATAAAAATTACTTGGGAAGTGAGTCTTCGAAAAACAGGAAAGAACAAAAAGATTTCCAGAAATCAGATCTAATGATCTAATTTTCATCTTTCCAACAACATTTAGGCGGTTTGTATCTTCGACATATACATACATAGCCAGCCAGACCCACTAAAAAACTGAAGGAACCTGTGTTGATTTTGACTATGCCAATGTTGACAGCTCTGGTTGACGGTTTCTAAAAATGCAAGAAATCGAGAGAAAAGAAGCGGTAAGGATAAAATTTGAAATGGGAAAATAGGATTTTCGAAACGGAAAGAAATATGGATTCAACGGCTGAATGGAAGAAGGAATAAAAAATAACGAAATTGAAATATAAAAATGTTTTAAAAGCATTTAATTTTTCCCTTGTAGATTTGTTTATTGAATGAAATATACGAGAATTGTTTGCATTGCTTTTAAATTGCGAGGCGGACAGAAATAAAGTGAAAAAAAGACAGATTTATTGAAATTTGACATTTTGGTCTCCAGGATATACAGAAAGAATTTCGCTACCGGTGAAAATCTGGCAAACCCTAGATAAAAAAAAAACTTACACCAAAAATAAGAATCGTCCAAATAAACAACAACAAACGATCATAAATTAATTTCAGGAATGTTTTTCTCCTCTTATGTTACCCGAATCTTATATAATTCTACTTTATTTTTTCCGTGTTGAGCGAATATTTCATTTCTTTTCGTTTTTGAAAGAATCTTCTGTTTCCTGCGGAATCAAGTGGCATAAATTAGATTTTTCAGAATATGTTCGTCTTAGAAAGAATTTTCGAATAACTCTGATTAACAACCGGTGAGGGGTGTGGCGATCAAAGAGCATAAACAAAGGGGTCGAGAATTAAAACTGATTCTTGATGTAAATATTGCCTTAAGACATCTGAATTTAATGCATGCACACGCACACACATACACAGTGGGGGAAAACAAATTTTTGTTCACACTGTTAATAAAAAGTCGTAGTAAAATTTCATACACAATTATCTCAGGAAATTCACTCTATTTATTACCGCTGTAGACATTAATAGAAAAGTGTGCTAGATTGTTGGAAATCTCAAAAACAAGAACCAAAAGTCTAATGAGGAGTCAACTATAAAGTTTAAACTCCAATTATCACCAGATCATGTGACCCTGAGTAGAACATAATTTCAGATAAGAAGTGTCTTAATTGAGTAACTCCTTTTGATCAAGTTTTAAGTAAATTTGACCTAAAAAAAGCCGAGAAAATCGATTTTAAAACATAGAGTCAAAATTGCCAGATCACGTAACCATGAGCGGAAGAAGGATCTTTTCAAAAGACACCATTCTACCAAGTTTCAAATAAATCTGACTTGAAACAGCTGGAAAGTAAAACTGGGACAGACTTACCATCCGACCGACTGATGGACAGAACCTCTATAAAACGGGTACGCCTGGATAAACTGACAGAAATGTCCTGAAATCAATGTTGCTTAACCCATTAATGCAAATAAAGGAAATTCTAGTCATTGCAGAACTATGGCTGACGCAATAAAACTTCAGATCAATTACAGAGTGGGACTATTTGGCGTGACAAATTTGTCGTGGGCGTTCTGGCGTGGGCATTTAGGCGTCATCTGTTTTGGCGTAATGTCCATTTGGCGACAGACGCTTGGCCTTAGGGAAAAATGTTGATTTATTCATCTTTATTCAAAAGGGGGACTCTAAAAGCCTAAAATGCGTAAATCTAACTTTATTGAAAGATATTTTTGAGCTGTATATATATAGTTTTGAATTTTCATTTGAATTTACTCTCATAACTTCAATTTGTTCAGGGTATATAAATGGGTTTACAACAAAATAGTTTCACGCTACAATGCCCATTCCAAATGGCAACTCAGTTTTATTTGTGAGAAAGGACTTTTGTCTTGTGATCGATAACCTGCAACGGATTTTCTTGCAATGGGCAAGGGCTTTTATCTAAACATTGACAACTATTACTCATGGCCTGATAATTAGCTCAGCTTGAATGCAATTCTTTTTCATCAAGATATAGATCTTGAGGAGATCGAATAACAGGTCTTGTTAGTCACTCGATAGGAAACGTTATTTAACCAGTGTCTTTTGGCAGCATTAGGTGTTGGAATGATCAATTAAAAATGGAAATTGCGTGATTATTGAATCACTAACTTCTCTCACCTTTTGCTGGGCAGTGATCATTAGAAGATTCTGAATTTTCGAAAAGCAAGCGTAAACACTGCCTGATACAAAGTGAGGGACTGATTTAACAAAAAAATTACGGTTGAAATTGGTCCCCATTCGAAAACCTATCGTGGGGAGGGGGCGTATTTGAAAAATATACAGAAGTTTTTGTCGTTATAATAAGGAATCGAAGTTTAAATTTCCACCCTCTAGCTTAATTGGTAGTGCTTGTACGCGTGATACATAAACAGCTAGCCACCCAGCAAGACCGGTTTAAAAAGTGAAAAAAAAACCTATGTTCACAGTATTGACCTCAAGCAATGGTTTGTCCCTCAAATGATTTTCGCTGAAGTGAGATCGATCTTTATTTAGTTATCTAAACTTATTCTCTTTTTCATCTTCTCTCCTTCTAATTTTCTTTTGTCTTTATTTCTTCCCCAAATCTTCTTATCCCTATTTATCTTTCATTTGATTCTTTGTTCATCATTCCTTTCTCCCTTCTCTGGTCTGAATAAGTTCCAGAAGATAAAATAAAACAAAAAAAAAAAAAAAAAAAAAACAAAACAAAACAAAACAGAGAAACCAACTTTGAAATTCCTAATGATGCTTATGGATAAATTGAATGTTCAAGACTGAATTCTCAAATAACAAAATAGATCTTTTCGGTCCGTTTTCCCCAATGTAGTCATTCTTTTTCTGCATAATATTCCGGTCGTTGCACCGTCAGCCTTCCTTGGGTGAGTGCTGCAAATGGGGAAGTGTATAAACTTTCTGAGTAATCATCGTCATCATCATCAGCAGCAGCAGCCGCCTTTTGGTATCCATTTTTTGATTTAGACCTTCCCCAGGATTCGTCAGACCTCTCTATCATTGGTGTCGCTGAGCCAGTACTTTCTGAACTTGCGCAGTTCGTTATGACATCTCATATATTACCGGCCAGAGTTTTGCATATGACCTCTCGATGATCAATATTGTGAGTCGCGATGTCCACCGGTTATCAGAAATTCTTGCAACATAACCAGCCCATAGCCATTTGAGTTTTCCCTATGACACCTGTTTCCCTCTAATATACTTTGATTTCAGGTGGTCTCTGAATGTGATGTTGAGCATGATTCTCTACTGTGCAAAATGCAGGTTTTTCAGTTTTAAGGGTAAGTATTTAGCTTAGTTTCCATCCATATATAAACCTAATGTTTAAGGCCAACGTCTCAGAATACAAATTTTGATTTTCCGGTTTATTGACCCCATTTCAATCGGTTTTTTTTCCACATATTTCGGTAGTTATACCCGGTACCTTCCTCAAGTGAGTGCCGTGATGGCGAAGGATATAACCTTCCTAAGTTTTCCAGAACAATTACAAAAATCATCATCATTTACACTATATCGTAGTGTCAGACCCTAACCCAAACACAGAGAACGGAACGAGAACATTCTAGACTGCACTTTGAAAGGGGACCAACGTTTTAACATTCCATCCCATTCACAACACCCACATGAGGAATGTGGCAAGGTACTTCCACGGAGACATTGTGTAAAAAAAAAACTACCCAGATGAAGGCAGCAATCTGAAAATATCTATCTATAGTGAATATTACTCATCTTGAAAAAATCGTGAAAAAGTATTATCAATTGTCATCTAGCTCTTTTGTCATTTTTTTCTTTTTTTTTTGTCGCTTGCTTTTTTGCGGCTAGCTTTCAGTAATGAACCAGACTTATACACGAACTCGATTTGTATAGAGTGTAAAAGATTCTGCCCAAACTCCTACCAAAATTCCGACGCCATTACAAACTAATCTCACATTACTTCTCGTGTCTCCTAACAACGCTATGACACTTGTTTCTTTTGCTCACACAATCTTTTCAAATGAAGCCAAATTAGATTTCTTTCGCTATCTAAACAAATTCTTAAACCTCTCTACTTTCTAGACAGCCTTTCATCTTGTCGCCTTTCGTATTACCACCGTTGGTTCTCAAAAACATAATTCTACACTTACACTAAGGAAAGGAAAACTTTTAAACTACAAAGCGACTACAGGGATGCTTTAAATAGTGCAGTTTTGATTATTTCAGAGTTTTGTTTTAGAACGCTCAAGGTGTTGCTGCACAAAATAATGCAACTATGTATAAATTGGGAAAAGACAGATTATAATAAAGACGTGGGATTTGGAGCAATATTATCTCTCAAACAGCTATCTACACTTGTACTCCTAGGGGGCATGAATGACAGAACAATGAATGGCAGTATATAAGCGACTAACCGTGTTCAAACTCTGACTGAGGCAGTATACTTTCTCTTCAAAGTAATTCCACACGTCATTGGCCAATTTATGTCAAACAAAGGATCGTAAAGACTGATAACAAGAACAAAAAGTTCAATGAGTCGTCAAGTATAAAGTTGGAACACAATTTGATTAATCAAACACAATGATGAAAAAGGTTTTTGATAAATCTCACGCACAATTATCTCAAATTAATTAACTCTATCTATTACCACTGTAGAGATTTATTGAAATGTGTACTGGATCGTTGGGAATCTTGAAAACAAGAACTAAAAGTTCAATGAAACATCTACTATAAAGTTTGAACTTTAACTATCGTGTTCTTGGTCAAAGAATGACATCTTACCAAGGTACAATTTTCTATTGCGTCCCATGTCAATCTGACTTGAAAGATGTCAGAAAATTGCTTTTGTTTGAACCCCATTATCGCCACCTCACGTAAACCTGGGTGAAAGATTTTTTTAAGCAGGAAGCAACCTATCAAAGGATTCCTATCTACTAAGTTTCAAGTAAATCTGGCTCAAAACAGCTGAGAAACAATACGGGGGACAAACTTACCAAACGACCGACAGATGGGTGGACTGAGTGTCTGATAGAGAAGCAAGGACGTCTCTAAGAAAGGCTACACTTATCTTAGTTAATATCTACAGAGGAAGATGGTATCTTTTTCAACTGAAGCTTTTCATTGTTGCTGTTCTTTTCTGACATTAGTTGTCTTCCCGTAATTTCTGAACGTTGAAGATCTTCATTTCGTTCGAATGATTGAATTTTTACGAGTTTCCCAACTTATTGAACATCCGTAGCCACCTTAAGTGTCGAAGGGTTCCATACCTTTTCTTATGTACGTGAGTTTGTGTGTTCCTGGCCATACCATTTTTATCTACATACTTGAAAATTGGCATCAGTACTCCACTGGACACTTTCTAAAAATGTTGTTTTTTAGCTTTGGAAAAAAACTTTTTTTCCATTTCTGGACTTTATTTTGACAGGCTTATCGATAGCATCTAAATTTTCCGGTATCTTTCTTTAGAAAAACTCTATTCAGATTTTTCCAATGGAAAACGCCAGTGATGTCAAAAATAGAATTTATTCTAGACATATTAATTCTTTGATGGAATTTTTTACATGGCAAGAAATTTTAATGATTTGGTTGCTCAATTATTGACTGAGATACCAAGTTTCTGTTGCTTTTTATCGGAATGCACACACCGTTTCCACATCCCACTGCCATTATGTGGGCAACGTGATTTGAAATAAAGATCAGCCCAAAAAATGAGGTTTCAAACTTGGTTCAGTTGAGCCAAAACCTTACAAGTAATCATCAACCCATTTTGTATGGATTACCTTTCACGCAGTGTCTGAGTAGATTTTCAGATGCTCCCTGACCTCCATAAGACGCGCTGTGCGTCGATCAGCCGGTTGTTCGACTTGTATTCATGTAGTTTTCAGCTGTTTCAAGTCAGATTTACTTGAAACTCAGTAAAAAGGTGTCCCTTAATAAGATAGTGCTCCACTCAAAAAGTATATCGCTCAAAGCTATTCGATTTGGCAATAATGGCGTTCAATTTTATGTTTTAAAATCGATTAGTGCGATTTTCTCAGCTTTTTCTGATCCGATTTACTTGAAACTTGGTAGAAAGGTGTCCCCTGATAAGACGCTTCATATTTATAAAACCCTTTCACTGGGATTTGCAGAATTTAGCGTTTAAATTTCATGTTTTAAAATCGATTTTTTCGCCTGTTTCGAGTCAGATTTACTTGAAATCTGTTAGAAAGGTGTTCTTTGATAAGATTCAACAGATCTGCCTCACCAAACACATGAATGTAATACATACGATACAACTTGATCACACACATATATTAAACGTGCAACGGTACAACTTGACCACACACATGGACATACTACGTACTTCAGTACTACTTCACAACACATGTGTATCATACTTACCACGGTCCTATTTAACTACATCGTTTAATACGTACCACGGTACAACTTCCTTGAGCACTGGAACATATTACGTACAATAGAATTCTATCACCATATAATGTATAATAAGTACCACGGTACTACTTCGCCATACACATAAACATAACACATACAACGGTACGTTTCCACCAAACATGTGAATATAATACGTATCAGGCTATTACTCAACCTCACACATTAATATAATCCTAATACCCCTCTACACACACATACAGACACATTTTCTTGTAATATTAGCTGTTAGCCATCGGCAACATTTCAACAGATAGAATAAAATAAAAATCAACTGAAATAACTAATGCTGAAATGAAAAAACATAAACATTTTGAAAAGAACTGTGGGAGGCAGTGGTTTCACTACTGGAAACTCCCTGCTCTGTCAGCAATGGCCTTTGAAGTCCTGAATGCTTGAAAATGTCCTCCGTGTTTTGCTTCTGGCTACAGTAAAGCAGACAAGTAGTCGCGCTCCACTTTGTACGTCCTCTTCTTTCAGATTCCAAACAAGCAAGGTTTTTCTGCAATGCACTATTCCGAATGGGAACCATTATTCTATGAAGGTTTTGAAGTGGTCACATGCAGTTATTGCCCTGGTCTTCCTGGAACCATCCAACCCGCTTACATTCACCAATCTTCTCTAAACAACTATTTATTCATGTGGCATGTACATATAAACGTATCAACAGAAGTTGATTTATATCTATCTATCTATCTATCTCAGTTTATTTCAATCTATTTATTATCATCCGTTTCTATCTGATATTGTTTGATTCTTTCTTCCTTCCCTTCTTTCGTTCCTTCTCCCATTGATTCTTTTTTCAAAAATCTTTCCCCAATTTTTATGTTAGCTTTAACCAATCCATCCAACTATCCATCCCAGTCTGTTTATATCTATCTATAGATTCTATTCTATTCCGTTCATATCTATCTATCTATCTATCTATCTATCTATCACAACCAACGCCTACCTATTTACCCATCTCAATCAGTTCATATCCATCTATCAAAGTATATCTCTATGCTAGCTTTATTCCTTTCTATTTATATATCAATCCATTCAAGTGTGCATGCAAGATATCCAACGAGCATAACTTAGTGATATATGGGGCCACGTAGGAGAAAAGTGATGCAAGATTTTGTCAATTCAATCCCCAGAGCCAGGGAAAACTTACTACCTTGGAAATCAGCATGCAAAATTTAAGGTTCATCTGATCCATGGTACGGAGTGCAAAATAGGAAATCTGTTTATCGGACTCTATTGCAAAGCTAATAACCATCACGTCATATCGTGTTAACTCCAAAATCTTATGAGCAATCGTTATACTTATATATATATATATATATATATATATATATGGTTGAGCACTCTTCAAGTGAGGTAACTCGTTCATTGTGAGGTTATGCAATGCTTTTCCATAGGAATAGAACACTGTGGTTGATGGGGAATATATGCTAAAAAATATATCGCTTTGTGTACACAACGGAATAAAAATTAGCTTCACAAACACGTATATGTTTCTGTCTTGTTTGGGCTCCTTCCGGCAAATATTTCGGTTTATTTCAGATCTCTGTTTGGAACATTTTTGGGTCGTGTCCTTATTATTCTATGAGGTAGGTTTTTTCTTTCATTTTATAAGTAGATTGTGAATATCTGTTGGTGTTTATGAATTACAAGCCAAGGGTTTAGTGTTAGTGTTTACATTATCAGTAAGTAATTATTTTTAACAGTTTTTGGAACGTTTTGATCCATTGGTTTAGCTGTAATTGTTGTTTCATCCTGTTGTTTACATTTTCTAATATTTTTCTACTGATTCTTCCTATCTGTGATTAAGTTGAGTTGAAATTCTTCATTTTTAGACGTCTCTTTCAATTTACATAATAATACCCTTGAACCATGTAGAGAAGAAAATTCTGTGATCAAATATAACAATACTAGTTCTGACCACCCAAATAAAATCATTAAAAAGATCCTGAAATCGATAGAAACTAGATTATTATTCATAATTTCCCCAAATGAAATAATATTCAACAA
>OY735217.1:49960017-49978982 GCA_963457665.1 Thysanoteuthis rhombus
TATCGCTAAACCTTACCCTTAATTTCTGCTATTGGTACAGTTGTGAAGTGTTCGTTTATTACCGTTGTGAAGGTTGTAGAATATTTTCGCTTGTATTTTCTTGTTACTTCCGATAAGGATTCAGGAAGTGCGATGATGCAGAGCAATCACTTTTGCTATTCCTCCAGATAAGTCTGACTGTATACCTTTATTTCCAAAATCCCCGGAACCGTCCCTAAATCCAGGCCTGCATATCATTTCACCTATTTAGTTCTTTTGTCTATTTGGTTCCATCATTTTTCAATTTGATTGCCGTACTTTTTAATTTGCATGGCGTATTTTAAAATTTGCTCGCCGTATTTTTTTAATTTGATTGCCGTTTTTTTTAAATTTCATTTTTTACGGTAGTCTTTAATTTTCTAGCTGTACTTTTTAAACTTTATACCAGCATATGCTTATTTGTATTTAAAAACCTCGAGTTGCAGAGGAGGCCTAACGGTTAACAGTGCAAAAGATAAAATCCTCTCACAAGTTCATATTCTAGCTGAGACAGTTAATGTTCACTTCCTATTTATTTCCAATGCTTTTTAGTCTTAGTCTTCTCTAAGATATAGGTAAATAGTAGACTGGGTCTCCTAGCCCTGTTTGGTAATCTCTCTGGGAGGTGGGCATCACTGATTCCAAACAAGGGATGAAACCCCAAAGACAGACTTGTTCCTCTTCCTCCAATTGGTCAGTTAAGGGATTACTCCTGACCGCTGCTACGATGTAACCCGAAACAGTCTGTCACATATTACTTGGAGAGGAGACCTGTGAAATGCCTTGAAAGCTGAGTACTCAGCATGACTTGCCGTCGATCTACTAGGTCATTGGTTCAACTGGAACTGTAACTGGAATAAATCTTTATTCGTCCTTTTTTTATACCTATTGTCTGAATCAATTTATATCTAGGGTATAATTACGTTAATAAATAAAGAAATCTACTCAATAATCGAATAAAGTTGTTTGCACGCAAATTATGTTTTAAGTAGCCTCTTGAGAAAATGACTAGATTTTATTACCCTAAAATCTGTGTGTTTCTTTGGAAAATGCTGAGTTTCCAACATGCTACGCTCGTGAGCCTCAGAATCTCTTTAGGAACAATAAAGAAAGAGATCCATCTTTTGCCGCCATTGCAGTCGAATGCACTGGCCAATATGGCGGCGCATGTTGCTTATTGAATCGGAAATTTCCACCATGTTGCTCTGTTTTAGCGGGAATAATTTCTCGTTAGTCGGCAAGTTGGCGCCACGGCAGCACTCACGTGGAATGGATTCTGCGTTAGAGAAAATAATTCCGAAGTGTTCGACGAAATTACATAATTGTATTTATCAATTATGCTTGGGCGAAATAAGATTGGACAAACACAAGCTAATATTTGTTTCTTTTCTTTTACAGAAGTGCTGAGATTGAGGAGAGGTTTACGCACTTTTATACCTGTAGATGCAGTGACATTTATAATATGCACGGAATGAATTTATATATCTTGTCAGTTTATTAGATAGAGAGCGAGAACACACGCACACATACACCTGCATACGCAGAGACACACAAACATATACATATATATGGAAAACCAAAACCTATGTTTGGTCGACAGATATGTAGACACAAGCATATAGACAAGTACACATACTAAACTCCCACGCACATCTACTGATCTATCTATCTCAGTCTGTTCATCATCTATCCAGCAAACGTATTTCATCATCTAAATATAAATCATTATGTAGAACGGTCTGCTCCATTACGTGTGTTTGTAGCCGTAGTATCTGTAAACATAGGCAGCAAAATACACACAAATATTTTCACCTATATATATATATATATATATGTATATATATATATATATATATATATATATATATATATATATATATATATATATATATATATATATATATATATATATATATAATCAACCTGAAAGAATATTCATGAATGAGTTACATCAATTGAAGCTCCATTTGAAATGACCTCCTTTTATTACCCGGAGATTGCGTTACTGGGCTTAGACAGCGTGAATAAAATAGACAATTTTAGAAAATGGGGCTTCTGCAGGAGTGAAACCTGCGCCCGATAAGGAGAGCAGCTACTTCTGAGTATCTCAAGTAGATAGAAGGAATACCATTTAGTTTTTCAAACAGATATGAGGTGTACTCCTTAGCATTTCAAATGTATAGGAGGTATACTCATGAGGATCTTAATCAGAGAGTTATGCTCCTATGTAAATCACAAAAAGAATTCGATGAGAATAAGAAAAACAAAAAAATCATAGTGTTAAATGGAACAGAAAATTGAATCGATGAACCGATCAAGAATTCCGCCTGAGGCAGTTTGTGTTCATATAGCACGGGAAATGGGCCAATATATTCAGTATTTCAAGCTGTAAAGCTTTTCTAGACAATACATACATATATATACATATATATATATATATATATATATATATATATATATATATATATATATATATATACGGTATATGTGGTACAGATCAAGCTAGCAGTATTACATGATATAATAAGATATCAATAATATTAAGCCACTTCTGAAATGCAATGGATTTATTTCATAGAGTGCTCGATACATACAACATTTTACTCATGGAGTTAAGTTGTTTTACAGTAGAGCTGGAAATAAATAGTAGATTGTGGATTCGCTACACAAACTAGTTCATGTTTCAGCCTTCAAAGAGGGGAGAAACGTGAGCTAGTTTGTGTAGCAAATCCACAATCTACAATCTATACATACATATATATATATATATATATATATATATATATATATATATATATATATATATATGTATGTAAGAGGTAATTTGCTAATGTATTAAATGTGAGTGTTGTTACTTTTTATTTTTTATATTACACGAGTTACGGTATCAAGAACCCCTTCAGGTAATATTTTTCTTTTTGAGTTTTTCTTAGTATGCTTGCATTTGTTGAAATAGTTTCTATGATGATATATGCATCGTAACTTTTGAAAAAGTAGTAACAATCACGGTGCTTTATGAGTATTGTAGTTTCATCACTTTAAAGGATCATGTGATTTTTTTTTGAATTTTCAGTTGTGTAAATCATTTGAAAGGTTTGAAAATTGGCTGTTATTATTTGATGAGATATTTGTTGCATATCTCTTGGCTGATAAGGGTTTTATATATATTTGTTTTGACTGGTGATTTTTTAATGCAATGGGCTGGTTTGGTTTATCGTCTCATCAACTTGGGTGACTGTTTCAGGTTTGATAGATATATACTTCTTTTTTTTCTGTATCATAAAATGAAAAATATTTTTTCACAGCTTATGAATAAATAACTGAATAAGAATATTGAATACGAAAGCATCTGTATTTGTCGATCAAATTCTGTCCTTTAATCCTTAGTACTGCATGATCATCTGTTTGATAGACTGGCATCATTTCAAAATGTCAATAACTACATTCGAAGATATGTTTTGAAACATATGAATTCCTTACATCAGTGATATTTATTTTGCTTCTGTGAAGAGATATACTATTTTTCCCTTCAATGAATACATAATACATGTCTCATTTCTTTTTGTTATATTTTATAACCCCTTTTGCTGTAAAATCTCAAAAATGGGTCGATGTTAGAATTTGTTTTACATTCTTAGCTTAACATTTACTTTTGATTAGTTTTTCTTCATTTTCTATGTTTATTTTTCATTTGAGTTGATTTATATTTTGATGTATTTCAAGGAATATTTGTGGGTTTAGTTTATTTTGAGAAGATATGCATGCTACAGATTTGTGTCTGTTATTTTGTGGATGATTCCTTAATTTTGTTATCAGTGCATGTTCAGCTAGTTCTATCTCCTTGTTGATCAAGGTTATAGGGTAAACTTTATGACTGAAGCTCGACAGAATTCGTCAAAACAGATTTTTGCGAATAACAATAGCATAGATCTAACATGCTAGGCAGTGAAAGATGGATTTTATTTAGTTTTTTTGGTGATGGCTTTCAAAAAGAAGATATTGTTGAGTATCCGTAGGTTTGCAGTAAATATCTGTGATGACTATGCCATTTTTATTTTGAATTAGAATGTCCAAAAAAAGAATTTCTTTACAGATATGCTCTATTATAAATTTTACATTTGGTTGTGAGTTTTGTAACATGGAAAAATATTGTTGTTATTGCCACCCACCCTGAATGTTCATACAGGATAAAACAAGCAGTGGACCTACAATGCAATGGCATATATATATATATATATATATATATATATATATATATATATATATATATATATATATATATATATGTGTGTGTGTGTGTGTGTGTGTGTGTATGTGTGTGTGTGTATTCCACAAAGTTTTACATTGTTATGCACTAAAGATATTACTAAATAGTATTAGATTGATATAGACAGTTTTTTTAATCAATTGACTGTTACAAAAACCTGTTCTAAGGATTAATTTCTCATTTATTTTATTAATTTTCAAAGTGCTGATCAAAACACTGCCACCTCAAGCTTTGATCGTCGTATTCACCTTTCTATTGTGTTTTAGGGTAGTGTTAATATATACAATTCATGGCATATATATATATATATATATATATATATATATATATATATATATATATATATATATATATATATATATTATATGTATGCATGTATGTATGTGTGTGTGTGTTTTTGTGTGTATGTGTATATGAATAATGTTATTATTGGAGATTTATAATTTTATTACACATTTCAACGATGATTATGCTTACCCAAGAGATTGGACTAATTTCTGCGTATGATTCCAAATTAAGATATACCACAGGGCTGCTGATAACCTCAAAATAGCATTTGAAGTCAAAACAAGAATATTGCGTACTGTTGGTCATTGGTTCAATAGGTTCAGACCCGGAAATATTTGTAACAAGAATTATTCCCAATAGGGGCACGACATTGCTCCTAATGATGAAGAATTAATGACAGCAGTGGCCAACAATTCACGAGCATTTCCTTGAAATTTTAAAACTTCAACAGTGACCATATGATGTCATCTCGATCTGAGCAATGTCTTTATTGATACATAAGTACAAAAATATGTCAGAACGCACGAATAACCTTGACCCAGCAACAGTGATTTAAGGGATCTGTTGTAGGTAGCGACGATTGGTTATTTTATCATCAGATGATCAGTAGAAAACGTTAGTGTTTCAAATGTGTCATACCTTGATTAAATACTGTACCGATTCTTGTTGTTTATATCATCCTCAATCTGACTCCCTAAAAAAACAACATTCCATAAGTAACAACGTATTTGCTCAATCTCACTTTCAACTAATTTTTTTCCGCAAGTCTCGTTGCAGTTCTTTTCATGATTTTCTAACTTGAAATGACTGAGCTCGAAACCATATATTGGCTTCTAGACAAAAAAAAAAAAAAAAAAGAAAAAGAAAAAGAAAAAGAAAAGAGACCCCCATGGAAAATAAGTAAATAAACAGATCCACAGTTTTTGGACAAGGTCACGTGCTATCCTATTTGTGCGTGGAGGTCGGGGGATGGCCAAACAGTGCACTTGTCCTTGGGGAGAGGACTGAGAGCCTGAATACGCTTGTTCTAATATGACCACTTGCGTCTTTTATTTCCACGAGGCACACAGCTAATATCCTTATTTCTCGAGCGAGCCGCTTGATGCTTATGGCCAGTGTTGAGGGGAATGGACATGAGTTGTGCAGAGAGAAAAAGAGATAAAGAATAGCAGAAGAATGACAGAGAGAGAGAGAGAGAGAGAGAGAGAGAGAGAGAGAGAGAGAGAGAGAGAGATGGGTGGGAGAGGAAGAAAATTTGCTCTTTTAGAAATTGAGTTAAAGGTTTCTTTCTCTCTCTCCTTGGTACGTGGCCACTCGAAACTTGCCAATTCCCTCGTCCAAGTCGTCGAACTTGCTTTGATTTTTTTTTAACTTGATTCTTATATAGAGACCGGTCACGTGCGTGCCCCCGGCCCACACATATGAGTACATATATAAACATACACATATACGCAACTTATCACTTATACATTTTTCCATATAACGTTTCTCTCCGTGGGTTTTTAACGATAATCCTAAATATATATGACAGTATTCCTACACCTGTAAACGTGAGATGAACAAACAAGAAATATTGATTAGTATATGTGAGCGTGCAAGTGTGCATACGCGTGTGCGCACACATTAACAGGCATAGTTAGGAGAACAGACTAAAACATTCATTCATGTACACAAACACACACACATACATACATACATATATATATACATACATATATATATATATATATATATATATATATTACCATCGTGTAAATGAATAGTTATAAATTTAACACACAACACTTATATATATATATATATATATATTTACGTCAGTGTGTATGCCCGTATGTGTTCAATATTACCCTACCACTGGCATGCCACATTGGCTGACAAAGATGAGGGTGGATGAATGGGCATACGGGGAAAACGATAGCCATAATCAATGTACAAGCCTGACAGTGATAACAGTAAAATGTTGTTACATACATGGTCAACCTCGACAAGTGTTTAATAGGATAGGAAATTATTAGTTTCCTCTAAGAAGTTGTGAGTGAATAAAAGCATGTATTTACAAGGGAAAACTCACACACGCATCGATTTTCGGCGTTAACGTTCAACTGCCCATACGCATACACACACATATATATGTGTATATCGATCTATCAATGTACCTATCTATCTATCTATCTATATGTATATACATATATATATATACATATATACATAGTATGTGTAACATGAGCTTCAAATTAAGAGAAAATTTACGTAGAAATCACTACATTTCCTTTAGTTCGTCGATGCAAATATATATTATGGTTGTGAGAGTGCTTATCATTTATCTATCATCCGATTGATTACATACGATAATGGATAACTGTTTGTGAGAAGACGTGTATCAATCTATGTCTTTATTTCTCATTCTACGTTCTTCCTTCCCTCATTTATAGGATTCTTTCTTATCTTTCCATTTTTCTATTCCGTATCAAGAAAAAACGGATATCATCTCTCCATGATCCATCCATCTATCTTTCTATCACTTTCATCCTGTTTATATCTATCTATCTATCTATCTATCTATCTATCTATCTATCTATCAATCTATTTGTCTATCTCTTTCATTCTTTTTGTGTCTATTTATCCAATTTTCATTCCGTCCATATTTTATTATATATTTCTCTTTTTTATTCCATCAAGATCTATCTCTTCTATTCTGTTCATATCTATCGATTCCATTTTATTCATCTATCTCTATCTCTCCGTCTCTCTCTCTGTCTATATCAATTAATCTATTTCATTCGGTTCATATTTCTATTTCTATCCCTCTTTCAATTTCTCTTTTTAACGACCTTTATCTATTGGTTTATATATGGTTATATACATCAATTGAACTTTGAGTCTCACTTCGCACGTACAATTTTCAGTCCAATTATATCTACCTCAATTTGTTCACTCGATACAGGGAAAAAGAAAAGATAACTTGGGACACTCAGAACATCCTTTGTTGTTGTTTTTTTCGCCGTTAAAGACACAGTATCTTCTATCCCTGCCACTTCCCCTCAATCCCTGGGACTCCCTGCCACGTGGTAATGAAATACTTCGATGCAAAAACTATCTCTGCCACATGTTTATGAAATATTCCAATTCAAATCATCTCTGCCACACGATGATTGAATATTCCGATGCAAATTTTCTGCCACAGCTTGATAATTATAACAATGATTTTCAAATGTTATTGAAATGTGTGGCAGGGAATGGCAGAGAGTTTATGATTGAGAACCAGCAGTATCAAGACTGAGGACAATTTTCATTCCCACTCACGTATACTCCCGTGAGCCGTCATTTTGAACTCGACCTTGTGTCGCACTTTGACCTCATGGGGTGGCGAATAAATCTCATTTCTGTTTTTGTTCTTGTTGTATTTTCTATCATTATCAACACCACCACCACCACCATCATCATCGTCATCATCATCATCATCATCATTATTATTATTATTATTATTATTATTATTATTATTATTATTATTATTATTATTATTATTATTATTATTATTATTATTTTTTGTTTAATTCTGATTAATTTTTCAGGGAGCACCTCTGTTTCCCGCCCAGTAATTTTCAGCATCCGGACACCATCTTGCCTCATCATCGGGTGTCATCACTTCTGCGTTGGTAATTAGTCAAGTATTTCTACGATGACAATATCAAGAAGGTGCCAAGGTTGGGAAAGAGAGAGAGAAAAAAAATCTTAACCCCAAACAAAGAAAAAAAAAGGGAGGGGTTGACACAGGCATCATCGGAAGACGTTGTGGCAAAGGCGTTGAGTGAAAAGCGTTGAGGGTGGGGCAAGAACGTGTCAGACATGGTAGCTTTTTTTTCGTATTGTTTTTTTTTTCATGGATTAGTTCGTGTGGGGGCATGCGTCACTTGGCGATTTTAAATGCGTTTTCAAATGTTAACATCCATATAAAAAAATATTGTTTCTGTTTTTTTTTTCAACATGAATTCATATGACTCCATATGACGAGAAAATGTATATTTATGGGTGCTAACGATTTTGTACTTCCTTATAGATTTGAATATAAGATGGGGCTAAAAATATCTTCCAATGTTTGTTCCGCTCTGAAAGAATCCAAGAAAGTTGTTTTCAGAACTTTTGTGATTCGATTCATTCTCTATGTTTTGAATGAAAAGAGATAATCTTTTGAAAGGATCAGACTTTATGGTGTCTGGAGCAGCTTGCCATAGCAGTTATGCAAAATAACCTTCTGTTCGTTGTACGAAACTACAGCTTCGAAGTATTTCGATTACTTCTCTTCTGTGTTGCATATTTTATAACTGAATTTAAATAAAATCTCAAGAGCGGGGGTCAAGGGAGATAATAAGTCAAAAAAGTTCAAGTTCCACACTACAATGCCTTCTGTGCTGATAGGTATATCTGGCGAATATCAAGTTAATGCAGTGGCCAGCTGTGTAGTTGTTACGGTGCTCACGATTTCTCAAGAAAAAACAACTTCATTTTCGACACTGCTACATAACATATGTACCGAGTATCAACATCGAATTATGGCCAGTCCTCGGGTTATCTCAGTTTCTTTCTTCAATTATTGACTGATTGGAATCAACAATAATTGGGCTACAACGCGTAAAAATGATCACAGTGAAAACACTTCATCTAACATAATTCAAAAATAAAAAGTCCCATAACTTGTGGGTTATAAAAAAAAAAGTTTGCGAAATGTCTGAGTGAGTAAGAGGTTGAAAATAACTACAGATTAGTGGTTAGCTTTAGAGTCCTTTTTTTCCGTGGCCGAAATAGTTAGGCAAATGTCAATGATAGGTGGGCTCCAAAGGTGCAGAATGCTTGTTCAAGTCTTGTCACGGGCTACCTCTTTATTTACAATTTTTCCTTTGTTTATTGAAGTAATAAAAATGTGTAGCCCCCTGGGTATCGTGACAAAAAGCCGCAATTATTTGGAGAAAATTTGATAATAAAATAAAAATAACAATAAGGGAGAGTTAATTGATTGTCATGATAAATATCAACAAAACTATGACTTGATAAAATAATAGTAATAAAAAAGCGTGTATCGACCCCACGTGTGGCGATAAAAAGCTGCTATAATAAGATGGAGAGAAAGAAGTAATAAAATGGTCGCAATAATTAAAGTATGTAACTACTACCTCCAGATAAAATGATGTCACGTTCATAGAGTACTTTAATAAGAAAAGGCAAAAAGAAAGCTGTACCTGCTGCATATACCAAGCAGGTTGGGTGGGTCATTTAATGAAGGAGAAACAAAAAGGAAGAAAGCTGTCAGCAGTTTGCAAAGCGAAGAAAAAATGAAGGAAAGTGTTGGTTTTCAGTTGCCAAATTAGCCACGTTTTTACTAATATTCATGCAAGTACAACACTGAGAAACGAATGGCATTGGCCACATAAAAACAGAATCATTCCATTTTGATGAAAAGAAAACAGTTAAAAACGTAGACACTTAATTCATTTAATGACCCTTCCGGCTACCGCAATAAAAACGGTATTTCAGTACGGGTTTAATGCTTAGAAAGAGAAAATCGATCAAATGTTTACACCATTGAGCGAGTGAAACACGAGGAATTGCCTAAGGAAAAATTTTCACACAAATTTTGATATTTTGTTTATAATATAAATATATGAAAACAGAAATATGATGATTGGTCAGAGATTAGTTGGAATTTTTAGTGATAATGCTGACTATTTCTTTTGCAAAATGGTCCTGAATTGGAGAAAACAAACAAACAAACAAACAAACAAACAAACAAACAAACAAAAAACTGAACAAACAAATGCTATGAAATAGAAATTGAAAAATATATTACTGTTGCTTTTGAAAAATAAATCTGTACACTGTTCAATTCTACCCCCAAATACATACGTAGTATTTTTTCAGTGGCTTTTTAAATAAATTAGAATCAAGTGTACTCGTCTTAGTTTTACCCCAAAATGTATACGTTGTTTTTTTTAGGGCTTTTTGAAAGAATTAAAGTAAAGTGTACACTTTTCAAGTTTACCCCAAAATATATATGTTGTATTTTTTAGTGGCTTTTCGAAAGAATTAGAATCAATAGTATGCATTTTAGTTTTACGCCAAAATATATGTTTTTAGGGCTTTTCGAAAGAATTGAAATCAACTGTATCCTTTATAGTTTCATCCCAAAATATATTTGTAGAATTTTTGATGGTTTTTAACAAAAAATAAGTATAGACTTTTTTAGTTTTACTCCAAGATATATTTGTCGTACTTTCCAATGTCTTTAAAAGAATCAAAACCGTGGTACTTTTTACTATAATCCCAAAATATATTTGTTGTATTTTTGATGGCTTTAAGAGAAATAAAATCAGGTGTACACTTTTTAGCTTCACTCTCAAAACATTCGTGTAGTTTTTTTTTTATTGCTTCTAACAAATATTGCCATTCAATTACCAATGTCACGTGCATGCTTCAGAAACGTTATTGTTTGGAATCTAAGGTGTAATACTCATCGATAATATTAAGTTTCGTAAATTTTGTTAGGTCTTTTTTTCTAAAGAATTTTGATTATTTCTCAACTCATTACGTGCAATACATTTTTTAGGATACGGTATGTGGTTAATATTTAATAAAAACCAAATCATTTAATCAATGAATTAAGTAATTTTCTTCAAATCAAATTTCTATAAAGTCAGTTTTACTTTGGGGAGAATTTATGAACACGTCTTCAACTTTCGTTCCAGGTCCTTATAACGTTTAACCATTATCAACTACGGATGTACAAAAGGCAAAAGATTTGTCTGTAAAAAGCAACAGACATTAGAAACTCTTTCGGCTCTATGTATAGAAGGTGTTCCTGATTGAAGATTGTACAGTTTCACATCCTCGCTCACCCAAACTTACGAAGAGTTTGCAAATAAAAAGAATTAGGACATTTAATGAAATAAAAAGAGAATTTGGATTAGACTTAATATATGATATAATATTGAGTATCAAATATATCAATAAATGAATATGAATATAGATAATTAATTGATGAATTAGCAATGATTTTGATAAATTTAAATAAAAAACATGCTGTTCAACTTGTGTTTGTAAATGGCCTGGTGAATTTCTTTTGTTCTCCTTTGTAGTCAATTTTGATTTCGGTTGAAAGTTATGTGAACACAAAACGATGCCCTTTTCAGCAAATTCTGTTCATCAATATTGGAGTTTTATGACATAACGTACGTGATTGTTTTGAGTCAGTTTGGAAAAGAAAAAAAAAATTGGATGAGGGTGAAAACCTGAAATCGTATCGAAAATATTTTCCTCTCCATCCGAACTTTAAATTTGTCTTTTTTTTTTTCGTTTCTTTTTGTTTTACAACGAATGATATTTAGTTCATTTTGACCGAAACACACGGTAAACTGTCAGATTTCTGAATTTCGAAAATCTTTTCCTCTTGTTTAAAAGATTGAAAAAAAAAGGTTTATGTTTCACTTTCAAACAAATACTGTTGAATTCAGGTACGAGCGGGTCATTTTCAACTTCAGAAAAAACAAAGCAAAGGACGAAGCTATTTGTCAAGGCTTCAATACATTCTGCAAAGCAGTTGCATCGAATACAACAGCGGATGAATATGTAATATAATACTAGGTAAACCTGCTAATTGTCGCTTGAGGTATGCATTTGATTGTGATAAACCATGATAAATTTCATATCCTACCAGAAAAATTTCACTAGACCAATCACAAATTCAAGTTCAATTGCACGTCTACCTCGTAAATAATTTGTTTCGGGGTCATAATACACAGTTATTTTCTTTGAGGTGTCAGCTGGAAATAGAAATATCTAGCTGATTTTAGCCCTTTTAAAAGACGGTTTCAGCTATAAATGAATAATCATACTTAGGAACAGTGGATGCTATTGGAAGTTTTTTTTTATATCCCATGTCAAATGTTCAAGACAGAAGAGATAAGTATTAAATTGACCTTTCAATTTTTCTCAAACTGTGGAATTCAAACTGCTCACTTCTAGTTGTTATGCTTAGAATGTAAACCAGGTCAGTTTGGATAGAAATTAAGAATAATAATTGGTGACAAAATATCAGTGCTAATGAAAAAGCTTTATCGAAAAAAAAAAAAAACAACAAAAAAACAAAAAAAATTATTTCAGGTCATCTTAGTGCAGTCCTTGAATTGTTCGAACCCAGATCTGCATCTTTGCAATTTCAATCATAATATTTCGCCTGGAAGGCTTTATCAATTTCTTGTCATTGTTGCAAACCGTCAATCAAACATGTAAACATCAACATAGGTTTCTTCAGTTTTGAAATAGATCTGGCAGGTTATCTTCGGATGCTTGTGGCACGTGTACAGGCTGCACTAATGGAGCAAGAGGGCTGAAATTTTAGTTATTCATCTTTTATTTAGCTGAAAACTGTTTTTCTTGTTATTCACAAATCTACACCAAATAGGTTTTCAGTGAGAGAGGTTCAGTTTACAATCTAAGCATTTGCTAAATTGTTCTCTTATTTTGTCTGTCAGCATTTAAGCTTGTTTTTCTTGTAAATTCAGACTTTTTTTCACTTATCATCAAACAGAAAATGGTGATGAAAGTACCTTCTTGATTAATCATCCCTTTTTACAATCATTTAATTGATCATCCCAACACAACATTCTGGCAAAGGATGTTGGTCGCATGACTGTATCGATTAAGTGTCTATCTTAATTTGTCTTTATCTCAAGGCGAAATCTTGAGGAAAAGAGACTAGTTCCTTTTGTATGTTCTATTTGGATGTCTCAGCCAGTGTGTTCTCCGGCCTTCTGCAGGTGTAAGGGGTAGACAGTAACCTTCAATGTTTTATAAGAAGTTTCATTCCTCCGATTATCCATACAGCGTATTGATGAAAAAAGAAAACATTAAAATTTTGACGATGACTCAATGGAGGTTACCTCACCTAGACAGGGGTATCAACCCCCATGATGCGCATGTATACATGCTTTGCAACCAAAAGAACGTTCTCGCAGCAAGCACAAAAATTCTTCCGAATTCTTTATAACTTACGGAGTTTTTATTGAAAAAATATTGATTCACGATGTCGACTCTCAAAGTATGCACGAGGAAAGTTGCACAACAAAAGATTATTTTTTATACACTGACTGCAAGAATTAAGACAGAACATTGAGTTTCGATATCTTCAGTGAGAGTTTGCTTTGATATACAGTCACGTCATAAAACAACTTTTTTATAGCGTCATTTATTGATGGATTTTGGTGGAAGATCTTAGGTGGACCAATACACGACGTCTCTTTTCAATTAAGATTTTCTTGACTGAAAATCAAGGGTCGACCTATACACGGAGACATTCAGTATTTTCATTTTCTTTCTCTTTTGTCGCTTCCTCCTCCATTATTTCTTCAATTTTCATTTTGTTTTTTTTTCTCTTTTCTTTGTCGCCTTTTATATTTGAAGATTTGTTCCCTTTCTTTTTCTAATATGATTTATTTTCTCCTTCTTTGTCTTATTGACTTGCATGTTCATTTTCTTTTCTTTTTTCTTAAAAAAAATCAAGGTACTAAAATCATATTCGAAAAAATACTTCATGCTATGAAAATGTCGATTTTGCAGCAACACACACAAAATTCCATCTCCCCCTACACTTGACTCAATAACAGCGTCAAAAATCTCATTTTTAAGCAAGTGGCTTCAAATCGCTACAATTTGATCACCAAAGAAAATAACAATAATGAAAAAAAAAAAAAAAAAAATGAGCGAGGGAAATTCAGTAAAAATGTTTGAGCTAAAAACGCATGCTCAGCTTGATAGAGGATTCTTTAAGTTCCAATAGCCATGAAGTAGAGATGACAACTTATTACGCCGTATATAATTTGAAATTGACTTCTCCCCCTGATACACAGCACTTGACAGATCTAAAAGAAATAAATGAGAATACTAATAATATTTCATTGTGTATTCTTTTGGGCACAAATGTAAGATCTTCAAATTATATACAAAATTTTCAAAAAATCCTCAGTTGGAGGAGGGCATTTGCAAATGTTGATTTGATAAGGTCAGGTGACGAAGGAATTTAAAACACCCACTTTAAATAGAATCAAGAAAAATGAATAAAAATGAAGAAACAAAAAATATATATGACGTCTCTATTCCAGAAATTACTGCCATTCCGTTTAAACGTAACCCAGACTGGATTTTTTTTTATTATTATGGCAACTCTTTATCTAACCTCAGCGTCTTCTATAATTTGAGAGCTGAGAAAGATGGCAGAGTGTGTGCGGCGTTGAAGGGGGAGAAGAAATTTTCGAACAAATTAACGTAATGACTCTTTATTATATTTCAGCATTTTTATCGTCTGTCTTTCTTTACTGATACATTTATTTATTTTTGTTAACTTTCTCGGCGTTGACGCTATTTACTTCAGGAAAAAATCACTCGAAAGATCTTCAACTTGAATACAGTAACAAACAAATAAAGATGGAAAAAGACCACTTCCACTACAAAATTACAACTTACAAAAAATCGAAGATAAGGAGTCATTTTTTGGTGGGGAAAGGATTGGGATTTTTTTTTCTTCTTAATAGGGTCCAAGCAGATATGGAGTTGGCTGGCTGATATAATGAAGGGAGCTTAGCCGTGTGAATCCCGGTTGCTTTGATAAGAGTTTTAATGAAGCTAGTATTGTTAATAAGTTATGATAAAGTGACAATTGCTGAAGGTCGATAGCGTAGTGTGGAGAGTCAGGGACCGGAATGCGCCTCCAACGCAGGAGAATTCTTTATTGGGGTGTGAATTATAAATGGAAAAAAATACGAGAAAAGAAAGAGTAATGAAAAAATGTACAAGCGAAAGAAAGCAGAACAGTTCTAGTTAGTCACTCAATAGAAATCATCACACAACCAACGTCTTTTGGTAGCATGTTGTGCTAGGGGTGATCAATTGAAGATATTAAAAAATGAATGAGTTACTCTCTCTCTCTCTCTCACCTTTTGTTGGGTCACTAAATAAGTCCAAAATTTCAAAAAACAAAACAAAACAAGCGTTAACGCCCTTGGACACAAAATACAAGACAAATTTAGCATACATTGTAAATCAAAACCCCTTCTGGGAGATCATTTTGGGGATAGAAAGAAGAATTTTTCTATACCAAATAAGAAGTAAACGTCCAAAGATTTCAGCTCTCTAGCTTCATAAACGTTGCCGGTACGAGCGACACATGCATACATAGATAGCCAACCAGACAGACTAGCTTAAAAACTGAAGAAACTCAGTTGATGGTTAAAAAGAACTAAGAAATAAATAGAAAATCAAAATCTAAAGAAGATTCGAAACTATCCAGACGACAGAATTACTAAATAAAAAGAATTCATCTCTACAGGCAATAATTGAACAATTGTAGCGTTGAAATTGGAAATTGCGAAAAACAATCAATCGAAGAATATATATGGTCAGATTAAATTCTATTCATAACATCCTTGGCATTTTCTCTTTGAGAATCTAGAAATTATCAATAAACCTGTCAAAACAAGACCCTTAAAAGTTCACAAAAGCCTTTTTTGTGAAAACAAAAGAAGCAATTTCGAAGGGCTAGTGGAGTACTGATGCCAACTTTCAAGTCTGTACTGCCAGGAGCATTAGAATACTCGAGCATACCAACATACACATATAGAAAAAAGATTGAACCCTCTACCACTTGTGCCTCCTTCGGTTGTTCAACTACAAGTTAGAATGCTGAAAAATTGTACCGACTTATCGCTCCGGCCACCAGTGAAAACATAATGTATTTGGACAATCATTCTTGGACATATTCAATACTGGACCTATTTAATTGGAAGATTTGACTTAGCACCATTGCCCCTGTAAAAGGCATTGGTTACTCCTACTGTGAAAACTAGATAAGTTTGATTCATGATGATAATAATAATTAGCAGTACTATGAAGATGAAAACATGGAACTTAACCGAAAGACTGGTTTTCAAACTAAGAACCATGCAATGTGTGCAGGAAAGCAGACGCTTGACATCATACAAAGCAATCAGAAAACAGCCCAGTATATCAGAGAAAAACAGAAAGTGGTATTGTAAGATCCATTAGACAACTCAAATGGCCAAGGGCAGGCCATGTTGCAAGAATGTCAGACAACTGCTGGACAAATCCCCATAGGCAAAATCCTGCTTGGCCATAAAAAAGACGGCGTGACGAACTAGATAAGTAGTGACTCTGCAATGCCCACGATCAAGACGACGGGCAAATCTTGGGGAAGGTCTATGACCAATGACAGACACTAAAAGATTGATGATGATGATGATGATGATGATGATGATGATGATGATGATGATATTCGATTGTCATTTGTTTTTGTAATTTTAGCTTTATGAGTTATAATTAACCCCCGTCGCTTAAAAAATGCTGCAAAAGGGGAGAAATCCTACTCTGACTTCTATTAATGAAAATTGGAGACAAAGTTGAGGGAAAGAACTTATACCTAGTTTGGGAAAAATCTGACATTATTGTTTTTTCATCGTCCAGGAGAAAAATTGATTTCCTGTTGAATAGTATATAGTTATAAGGCTTTTGAGAAAATATCTAATGCTTCGCCCCGTTTATATATAGGATAAGGAGACTCTGACAGCAGTAATGTTTTTTATTAAACAAAACATTTATATCAAGCGAATATTGTATAAATATAGAATGTAGACATGATATGAAAAATATGAATAATGTAAATATTTTGTATAATGTACAATAAGGTAATGTAATATAATGTATGAGATTTTGGTGATAAAAAACTTTGACTTCGATGTTTTGAAAACTATTTTTTCAAATTTAAGTGAGCTCTCCTCTCTTAATTATAAACCAATTTTCATATAACAAACTTTATTTCGTCGGGAAATGACTTGGCAAGACACTTCTTAAGAATTTGTCTAGTTCTTTTTGGAAAATTTTTATGAAAAAGATCAAAATTTGATGTTTATTTCATTTTCCCCCAAAAGTGCCTCAAACGATTTTCGATTCTTAAAAAGACTCTCCCATAAAAATATCACACATACGTCGGAATAGTATATCAAATTTCAGAGCTCTTTCATCAAAGTTACGAATATGTTCAGTCGAAAAAGAAACTAAAAAAAAGGATAAAAGCAACAAAGCATACTGCACCCGATTTGGATCATCATATTTATGGCAATGAATAGTGGCTGAAGGTAAAACATAGTCATTAATCAAAATAATTCGTTACAATACTAATAATAGTTATAATCAAAACGCTATAATCAATACATAATTCATAACCAAGGAAACATGAAATGTCAGCCGTATATCTTAACTTCAAGAATTAAAAAAAAGATACAGAAACGGCCTTTCTAATAGAAAAGAAAAAAGATTTAGTACTCATATGAGAAAATATATAGTAAAAAAAGAAATCATAAACATCCCAAAAGTGAAATCGAAAAACAAAAACATTTCGGCAACAATTCAAAACGAACAGCAAAAAGGGGGTAAATGGTCTGTCGTAAGAATAGTGACTAAAAAAATTGTAGGTCAGAAGATCATGACCAACGAAAATGACAAAACAGCTTGGTACATCAGATTAGAAAAACAGACCTCCAAACTACAGAGAGGCAAAAGATAAGTAAAAGATATGACTAACAAGAAGGGACCACACACTTGACTAGGGGATAGAAACAAAATAAAACAGAAGGGAATATTTACCACAGTGTATGAAACAAACCATAACAACGTGTTGCATAAAAACAAGACTAAAAATGTATAGACAGAAGATTTTTTAATACATATAGAACTAATTGTACAAAACAATGAAGGGAAATTTTACAGATATATAAAGAGAGATAGAAAAAAAAAAAACACGAACACAAACCAGGCTACTCCTACTTGTACGATACTATTATTGCAACTTTTTTAAGTAAGAAATAAAAAATAAGGAAATGTATCAATTTGGCAAGAACCCTTACATATTTTTAATGTAGATCTGTGAAAATATACGAGGATAGTTTTTGGGGCCAATTCGGTAAGAGAACCAGCTACCAATAATTTGGCCGTGATTTCAAACCACAATTTTTATTGAAGCACTTTTTCATTAAAATGAAAAAAGCCCTTGCGTATTTGTAACATAACCTTCTGTTGATATGCAAGACTTGTCGATTTAGCTCAGTCTACAAGAGAGCTGCCTATAATCATTTAGTGGTGATTTCAGATCACGGTAGAGGAATGCTAATTTTATGTATCAGTATGGTTTAATGTGATGGGAAAGACGGTGAAGAGTTTATTTTGGGAGGATATTCTTGTTCTCGTTGTTACGAAAGAAGACCAAAATCAACTCTAAACTTGTCAAAGTAAGTTAAGATAGTTGTTGAGATAAAAAAAGGCAACAAAAAAACAAAGT
>OY735217.1:49979182-50004182 GCA_963457665.1 Thysanoteuthis rhombus
ATGGGCGAAAAGAGAAGATTTCATGTGAAAGAGAGAAAGAATAAGAAAGAAAGGAGAAGATAAATAGGATAGAGGGGATGGCATACGAAGAAAAATGGAGAAATTCACCTTAAAGAGAAGAGGAGAAATGGAAAAGAGGTAATTAAAGAGGGAGAAAAACAAAAGATTTCATTCGAAATGGAACAGAAGGAGTTAAAACAGAAGTAACAAAATGGTGGGGTGAATGAAAAAAAAAAGTGCTTGGAAATGAAATACACAATTGCACAGAAGGAAAGGAGACATTGCTGTCGAGCGAACGCAAGCAAAATAATTATTATTAATTGATAGCAAGATCGATCCTAATTGTGTACACATCAAGAGAGAGAGAGAGAGAGACAGACAGACAGACAGAGACAGAGAGACAGAGAGAGAAAGAAAGAAAGAAGGAAAACTAAACGAAGTGATGAAGAAAGAAATTAGATTTGAAGAAGCAAACACCGAAACTTAAAAATGGAGGAATGAAGTAGAAATCAAATGAAAAAGAAAGGACGAAACGTGTGAGAGACAAGAGGAAAAAGAGACATTTGAAAATGAAGGAAAAAACGAAAGATGAATGACGCAGGTAGAGGAAAATGTTCGACCGAGCTTTTCTTAGACTGAGGTAACATGTTCCGGGTACACAGTTGGATTAGAACTCAGTAATCATTCATAATAGTTTGCAAAACATGCATTCTAACCATTACACGGCGTTGATGTTTCCGGCCACAGGTACAGACAAATCTTATTTTGGAGAAAAAAAAAGAGCTGAATCCATTATTTAAAAACCAAAACAGTCAACTAAGAAAGCCAAAAATACTAAGATCGTGAGAGAAAAACGAAATTAGAAGAAAAATAACCTTCCTACGTTGTAATCAACTGATAGAGGAAATCTTAACAGGCAATCAAATTTTTGGAGTTGTGAAATTGTTGACGGGTAACAGGGAAAAATAATTATGCAAATCAGATCACCGATTAGAGTAATGTCCCTAAATTTGATAAAGATAGTGATGATAACGAAGGCTCCTGGGTTGGACTGGGTATATTGGATCTGTTATCACCCTGAACTTGAATAGTGAAACAGACTCATTCGAATCACGTTAGGTGTAATAGTTTGGGCGATTCTTATCTTTGCACCGTATCACATCTGGTTTTATGGCCTCAACGTCAAATTGAAATCAGTGAAAGCTCCTTCATACGTGTTCTCCTCCCCCTATCTCCCCCTCTCTGTTACATAGCAGGCGATGATTCTTTGTTGACAAGGATCTACTTATATATTGAACGGTGTGATTCTTTTTGTTTCTTGGTCCGTAATTTTCCACTTAATAGTAACAATTCCACTGATGAAAAATTCTCGTACTCACAATTTAAAGAATGGAACTTTCCACTGAAACGAGTTAAGCAGATTTAAGAAAAAAAGATTAATATTAGAAATTAAAAAAAAATATCCCTTGAATTTTCGCAGGGATTATCTATATTTATAGTAAAATGATGGATAATTTATTTTAAGTATATCCAGGGTGTTTAAGAAAGGGCATAGCCTTACGGATAAGAAGGTAAGATTAACGTGCACTTGGGTTTCATGCAATTAGATTAGTCACGTGGCAAAGCTGTATTCAGGGAAAACCGTATTTAGTAGTCAGAATAATTGCATCATGCGCTAGCCTTATTCAAATATACATTCCTTTGTGTTGTGTCAGTTATGTTGTTTTTCAATGCAACGTTTATGTGATGGAATGCGTGCGGCCCTGTATCCAGGTTAAATGGGATTTTTTCATCATCTATTGCAAATTTTTAAATGTATATGCAATTAGCATTTTTTTTTACAATCTCTTTAAAGTTGTTTCGTAAAAAAATATTCTCGGATTCAGAATATATTGAATATAAGTTCTCAAAACGATTGTTGCATCCTTTTTTTTAACACTTGTCGATTGGCGTAGGGGTAAGGGCGCAGACAATGGGATCGGCGACCTTAGTTCAAACTCATGTTCAATTTGCACAAATACCATTTGGAAAGGTATGGATCCATCACTTTGAACAGCCCCTTTTCAGCTATGAGTAAAATAGCAGCGACACAGATTAGGCTCTCTAGCTTTTGGAAGGTAATCAGTCTTGGACAACTTTGATTCCAGACCAGAGTGTAGAAACCCCTTATGATGGATGGACACGCTAGCTTCTAGATCACATCAGCGAGGCCGAGAGGTAATTCTACCGACTGGCTTTTCCAGGATCTCCCCACACTTTGTCCAGTCATGCGCCTTGGGTGGGACAAAACGGAGGTCATTTATACTTTCTTGGAAAGGCTTGGCCAAAATTCTGATTACTGAGAATAAATTTCCTGTTTTTGAATGCATTCTTATAGTCGAAATATTTATAATATACATATGATAGCCCCATCTTGCCCGTAGCACTTGTATTGATTTCCTGATTACTGACGACCTGTTTCTTTCAGATTTTCAATGCACTCCTAAGTTGATATCATTTACAATCCATTTCAGTAGTAAAATCATTAACAGCCTATTTACATCCTATATTTAATAGCTCTGTTATCCCAGAAACGCTTGCATCATTTCGTAACCACTGATAATAGTTTTCTTTATTATCCTGGATTGACACAATATGGATTACGTTCAAAATATTGCTTAAACACGTATTAGATGAAAGATCTCTGATCAGATTTATTTATCTATCTATCACAGCCCGTTTATATCTCTCTCTTACACACACTATCCCCCTTTCTCTCCCCCTCTCTCTCTCTCTGATATTTATCAGTATGTTCATATCCATCTATCTCAATCTCTACCTATCTATCTATCCCAGTCTGTGTATATTTGTATATCTATCTATCTATCCATCTATCTATCTATCTATCTATCTATCTATCTATCAATCGTAGAATTAAACATGAACAATTTGCATGTGGAATACCTCGAGTAAAGGAAGTAATTTTTTTCTTTTTTCAATTAAAGGTTTTGATAAAACGACGATTATCTTTCCAGTAGTTGGCAAAGGACATCAGATGTGGTGGTTCTTTAACCTTCATCCTACCACTGAGCCATGCTGTGCCGTACGAAGATGTAAAAAACGTGCCTATCGGCAGGAACTCAACAAGATTGTTCTGACTAGAATCAGGTGATATTTTGGATGTTCGGTGGGTGGAGAGGGGAGAGGTCAGTAGACGATGAAAGGAAAATACGTGACGTAATGAGATATTGACAGAAAAACAGACCACGTAGCGTAAACATCAGGAAAAAAAAAGCAAGAACTAGTTAATTACTCAATGGAAACCATCAATGCTTTCTGGCAGCATGCCGTGTTGGAGATGATCAATTGAAATTTTGAAAAAGGGGTTTTCAATGAATTAATTATTTTTGTTCTGAATCGTTTTGTTCTGGGTGGTGACCACAAAAAAAGATCAGAAAACAAACAAGCTTTAACGCAGCTTGGCACTTGGTAAAGAACCAAAGTTAGCAAAAATTTGCATTGTAAATCGAACTCACTACTAAAAACCTATTTTAGTGAGGAATGTTAGTGGAAAACTGCAAAATTGTTTATTTTAGACATTATAGGGATTAAATGTTTAAATTGTCAGCCTTCTAGCTCTATCGACACGGTCAGTATGCGCGACATATATATAGGAAAATAAATTGAACTATATATAGCGAGCTGATCAGACTCACTTGAAAAGTGAAGAAAACTATGTTGACAGTTTTGGTTTACGGTTGCTAACATACCCATCGCCCTAATGACAGTTCTTTAGATCTCCCTACAATGAGTTACACGAAGCCAGTACTTTCTGAACTTGTCACACCATTCATTTTTTGTTGACCACAGTTTTGCATATGATCCCTGGGAATCAGCAATTTTGAGTTGAGATGTCAAATGGTCGTCTGACGTTCTTATAGCATGACCAGCTCATTGAAATTTGAGTTTTTTCAAAGGATTCTCTGCTATATCTCGCTCCTGTCTTTTCTTATATACTATGCTGTCTTGTGATCTCTCAATGAAATGTTGAGCATGATTCTTTCTTGTGCACGTTACATGATACTCAGTTTTTGGGGTCAACCTTTCTGCTTCATGTTTCGGCTCCACTGGTGACTATCCAGAGGATGCATTGTTGTATACCATTCTTTTTAGAAGAGGATTTTTTGTTCTCGAAACTTGATTTTGCTGCACTGAAAACTTGCCAACCTTGATTGCACTTTTGCTCGATCCCGTTTTCTTTCGAGGCTTTCATGGAAATTCATTGTCTTAGATACATGTAACTGTCTTCTTTCTCCAGCTCTGCATTTTCGTTTGTGGCCACTGTGTCTTTGTTCTCAACTTATTTGCTGTATTTGGCATTTATTTTCCATTTATCTTACACTTTATCCAAGCTGGAACTGTTCAGAGGCAGCCCAAGCTACACTTACAAAATGAAAAACCGTGTGACTGCCATTGTTGAGTATTTCTCACTGTTGCCAGAGCTCAAACACTGACTTCTTACAGTGGTATGAAACACACAAGCATTCCAGCCACGAGAGAGTCCTCCTGGCTCAGCTACTTATTCGTAATTATACCATTAGTTTGAAGATTCAAAGTTGTTTGCACATTTTCTGAATAACATTTCATATAAGTTGTTATTGGCGGATTATGATTCGTGTGAAATTGTGTTTTGAACAGAAGCCTCGTTCTGGGATAAGGGATCGAAGTAACTATGAACAAGTAGAAGAGCGAAATTGTTTGCGAGCGACACATAATGTTTCAGAGTTACGGTTTAAGTAACAAGACGTTATTTGCTATTTTACGCAATCAGAGAATAACTAAGGCAGAAATATATACAACAATCGCCCAACTATGACTGCGTCGATATAATGGAAGCAGCAATCAAACAGAACATATTACATCAAATGACAGCAATCGCCTCAACATCAAGTGGCAGCAAATCTTCTCAATAATCCAGCACTCTCCTCCGTATTCTAGCTGATTTTTCAAAGATTTATGACTATCCCAAGTGCATCATAAATCATTGGCACAACTTTAGCCTCTATCGTCCACAATTTATTTTGTTCTTTCGCAGGTTTAGAAATTTTTCTTACTCTCCGAGAGATTTTCTTCTCCTTATTTACCAAGTCTTCTTGACTAGAAGTCATCTTGAACAAGGAATTCTTTTCCTAGTTTCATAGGAAAAAAGCAGGAAATTTGTCATATTGTAGATAGCATTGTCCTTGCCGGCTAGGGAGTCAAATCGGAAAATAACAAGAAGTGTTACAGCTTCGCAGGAAGTCTAAAAAATATGATTGTACAGGTTTACCTCGATTAGTACGATCAATTAGTTCCAAATTTCCAAAATCACATTGTTCCAGGACTATTATACTTTTTACTCAGCTTATACTGGGTTACAATATTTTGTATAGCAATACTCTAACCTTGCTACGCTAAACGCAGCACTAATCGAAGCTGCACTATTCAAGGTATTTCAGTATTTCATGCATTTGAATATTGACACCGGATTCTGGTGGTTATTGCTGGAGATTGATTAAATCTCTGAAACCTCTCCCATTATCCCAGCAGGTTCTTCTTCTTCTTCTTCTTCTTCTTCTTCTTCTTCTTCTTCTTCTTCTTCTTCTTCTTCTTCTTCTTCTTCTTCTTCTTCTTCTTCTTAATATTTGGGGGAGATGTAATAGAAAATGAAATGAAAAAGAAAAAAAGATGATTTCGAAGAAAATGTAAAACAAAATTAAATAAAAAAAAATGATAGAAATAGAGAAGAAGTTGATGGAGTATTATAGAAATATGGAGAAAAAGAAAAGAAGAAGAAGAAGAAGAAGAAGAAGAAGAAGAAGAAGAAGAAGAAGAAGAAGAAGAAGAAGAAGAAGAAGAGCAACAACAACAACAACAACAACAAGGTATTGGTGGTCAGCCTCTACATTGGAAATGTAGTAAGTGATCTTCACAAAATCCTGTAGTATCATTCAATATTTAAAAAAAAAACATATTCGGATTCCGATGTTAGCTTTTTTCAGTTGGTAGTAGCAGATGCCAACAAGCAGAATGGTTCCCAGAAAGAAGGAACGAGCTAACCGACTGTGAAGATCCCCCCCACCCCAAAAAAAGAAAAAAGGGAACGTTACATAGTCAACAAACTCTTAACGCTGCAATTCACTTATTTTACCAAGGAGAAATTATTTTATTGTTAAGAGAGTGGACGTTCTTTTTTCGAGATTGAATTGAAAGCAATGCAAATAAAAGAAAATTAAATATATATGTCAAGAACATAATCGTAATTATTAGCTATTACAAAATATGCCTATGAAATTGACCGTCACTTTTTTTAGTGAATAACCCAAATCTTGTATAAGGCAAGACGTAGATTGTGAGGTGAAAAATGGGTATAAAATTGTAGCACTTTGTATAACCACGTTTACTCGATTAAGCACTACTGTTACGCAGTCCTACAAATTTTTCTGTTTCGATATTCCGCGACTTCAGGTACCCTGTGCCTGAGCTTCTAAAGGGAGAAGTTCAAAATAATCTAAAACACTGTTTTGTTAATTGACTGCTGGAATGTTTTTGTTTGATTCATTTCATTATCAGGTGGTTCGGAGCGAAAATTAAATACATCCCTCAGTTCGTGAGAAGGGATGTCAACTCCATCATCTAATGGGCTGACCCCCTGTAGTATAATAGCGCTTAGACCGAAACATAGGATTTACGATGCAGAGTAAAATAAGGTTCAGATTGGGATATCGGGCATACAAGTTGACAGGGATAAAACGATGGCAAACCTGTAAAATTTTGCGTACATTCGATTATATTACGACCCCTTATTTACACTCAGATTTCGGTATGAATTTTTCCAAATCATAAACGAAAAAAAAAAGGGTATTTAAACATTAAAAGAAATGTGGAATTCTGGAAGAACAATCTATGTCAACTCCAAGACCATCTCTTCTAAAAGTCTGTTGATAGTTTAACGAGTCATTGAAAGATAAAATGATCTAATCAAATGAAAATCTTAAATTGCTGGGTCAGTTGAGCTAGGGAGACACGGTAAGATTAGATCACTTGAACACTTTTTTTTAGTGTTAAAACCTTAAAAATAAGCAAATAGATTAAATCGACATGATGAGAATTTTCGCGTCCAGGATATCAGAGTCTTTAAACAAGGACTAGAAGAATTGGTATCAGGGCAAGATTTTGTGATTACTAACAAACTAATGGAACAAAGTACTGGGAGTACAAAATAAGAGCAGATCAGGTTTAGTTAGTCACTTCAAACAAACCATCATGTGACCTATGTCTTTTGGCTGCATGTCGTGTTGGGGGTGATCAATTGAAAAGTACAAAAGGGGTGATCAATCAGGTTATTATCACCTTTTGTGGGCGCTGATCACTGAAAGAATCTGGATTTTCAAAAAACAAAACAAAACAAAAAACAAAACAAAACAAAACAGGTGGATAAGAACCAAGGGATGGATTTACTATTTATTCGAATTATATATTGAACATATTGAACAGGTACATAGCCAGCTAGACCAACTTGAAAACTGGAGAAACCTATGTTGACAGTATTTGTTGATGATTTATAATAAGAAGGCAGAGACAGAGAGATGGGGGGGGGGATATGGGATAAAGAAATAAAGAAATTGAAAAAAGCTATGAGAAAAAAAGAGGAAGAAAAGAGAATGGAGAAGAAGAAAAGGAAAGTTGTGTGATATTGCCCAAGAGTGAAGATATGGATAAACAAAAACGGCTGAACTTGTATATTATATTTATATGCTATTTGACATTTATGCCAAACAACATTTGTCTGAATTTCTAAAGACTTAATTTGTTCCTTTGTGTATACAAAGCCTTGTCTGAACAGAAGACCACTAATTTTGGGCACAAACTGAGGGCAGAATTCACTAAAACATTAATCGTCGGCCTGACTAGCTACTAAATAATGGCTCCAGATCAGGGCGACCAGCTATGTTCATTATCTATCCATATAATGAAGTTATATACAATGTTCTTTTTTGTTTGTTTTTCGGAACTTAAATGGGAAGCACAAATTGGTTGATTTTTCTACCTATGTTCATGTTTTGAATCTGTGAGCGAGATAAGCTCTGCCAGATACGAATGGATTGAGTACACGTTTGGCTAGATTTAGCTGAAAAAAACTCACATGTACCCTGAGGTGATTAATTTGAAGCACACGTAACTTTTCAGTCAATTTTTTCCCGAAACTGTAAATCTTTCCATGGAAAAAAAAAGAAAAATCTTCCATTTTTATAAACTTTGACAAAGGCTTAACTTTTAATAAAGGAAAATATTTTTAAATTCAGGTACATTGGGTATATAAGTGGAAATTTATCCGTAAGATAGAATATGTGAATCGCTTAATACTGAAAAAGAACAATCTGGATCCTTAGAAATAGATTATGAGATTTTGCATGTAATATTTCTGCTCCTAATCAATTCATAAGACCTTTTTGATTCCTCAGATAATTCATCAGTCAATTTTCTTAGGTTTCAGGGTATGAGTGATAATTTCAATATTGCAAAATTGGGTACTTTTTTCTGTAATTCGTGCGGTAAGTGGTAAGATCTATTAATTTGAATATATTTAAATCTTAAGAATGTTTTTCGTAGTATCTTTGTTGTTTCGTTTTAAAACAAAGGATTAAGGGTTAATAAAAACATTATGAGCTGGATTTTTGGAAAACATTGTTTGAAAAAACAAACCAAAAAAAAACAATATCAATTTTTTCAACCACAAAACTGAAGAATTCATTTTACAAAGTTATGTGTGGGTACATACTTCTATCAATATTTTCCTATTTTCTGAGTATTTCAATATAAAAACAAAAAACATAATAATGCTGGGGCAAAATTTAACAACCAAATTTCACAAATTGTTATTTTGCTAACACATTGATATATTTTTGTCTTTGTTTTGTTGAAATATTTTGAATATAGACGAAAATTATCAATGCAGTGGCAGCTATCAGTTATTCACAATTCCAACCCATATAGAAATAACACCGTCACTTTTGACAGGTATATTATACTTTTTCAATAATGTGATTACAGTCAGCTACGGGATGAAGCTAAGAACCTAATATAGTCATTTGTTATTGTTGATTGTGATGGTATTTTCTAAATTCAGCACAATGTATCCTTGCGAATCAGAGGGCACTCATCGTAGGGAAGAAATAAGAAGCTTTAGTGGTTCGAACTAAGTAGGTCTACGTATTGCTTCAGTGTTCATTGTTGAGCGTATCTGTTGCTAAGAGGCTGAAACCTTATTTTGTTATTAGCCATGTTGCTATGATGTACGACTTTATGTGCCCAAATATATTCTCAAATTCTCATTTGACCTTTAAATTCCTCAAAACTGTGATCTTCTTTCGAGCGTGATAATAACAAAATAATGAAAAAGAAACAGCACGGCTGGAAATTATTTAACGAAAATATTTGAACGCTATTTAAAAACAGGTCTGGTTACTCACTCAAGAGAAACTGTCACGTGTTTAATGTCTTTAGGAAGCTTGCTGAGTTTCAATTGAAAACGAATGGAAAAAGGGATGATTAATGGATAAGTTTTCAGCTTTTGTGAGAATAAGAAAAGTCCGAATGAAAAAACAAAACAAAAAAAAACAAAACACGAACGCTGCTGCATACAAATCAAGGGATCAATTTAGCATAGACTTACATTGTAAATTGAACCCCAGCAAAAAACTTATTCCGTGGTAAATTTTACAAAACAAATGGACATGCTTTTACTTGACGTAATGAAGAGTAAGTGTTTACATCTTAACCATCTAGCTCCATCGATGTGGTCTGAACGTGCAACACATAGTCAGCCTGCCAGCAAGACCCACTTGGAGACTGTAGAAAGTTGAGTTGATTTTGACTATGATGATGCTTAGGTTGATGGTTTCTTTATATTATATCCGGCAATATGGAATATATTTCTGCTCGTTAAAATATTGTATCTAGTAGCCTCGACTCTTCCTATTCGTTTACTTCTTTCTTTTCCTTGCTCTCAAAGGCCTAGCATCGAACAACTACCAACAAAAGACCTCTTACATGGAGCTACACAAACTATTTTTGACATAGACGGTCGCATTCTCACTTTTCATAAATTACAAAAGCAGAAAAGGCCGAAAATGTTGCGAATTTTTTCAATCTTCGATATTTCAGTCAATATACAAAGATTACGTCAAATTTGACAAAATATATAAAAAGAATCCACGCTCGTACGACAGCTGTCAGAAACGATCTTTTTGAATGATGTGGGTCAGAAGTAAACGATCTTTATGCCATCTTAAGATAAAACAGAGCGGAGCTTTTGGCTAACCAAATACCAGATTTGTTTGAGGATGAATATTATCGGTTCAGCCAAGGATTCAAAAGTTGAAACGTTGTCTCGTTTATAAGATACTAGAGGGGATACCTCGTGTTGCCCTGGGAAAAAATTATTTCGAATGTAACCAAACAGGAAAAATTGTTCTTTGTTTCATGTCCTCTTATAACCCCCCCCCCCAAATAATGTTGTTTATACTTTGTACCCAGAAGAAAGTAGCTATAAGAAATTAGTTTGAAAGTGCTTCTGGACACACAGCAGAAGTGTTTCCCCGTAGTGTACTAGGGCCCAAGCCTAGAATAGCTAATGTAGGTTTGTCGATGATAAAAAGCATGGAGAACTCAAGCAAAGGCCAGCAATTGATTTGTCCCTTGTTACAATTTCTAGATATAACCTCCGTTGACCTGTAGTTACCTCAAACATTAGCCCCACTCTGCTTATAATTTTGGCTGAGTAAATAAATTATGTGTAGCAGCTTAGAAAATGCTTAAAATTGACTGGAAATGGCCTTATTTGACCTCAAAGAAATCCTGAAGTCATCGCTCGTCACTTTTTGTCAAGGACAGATTCACCCCATACCTAAATCCAGTAACTGAGGAGCAAAATCTTTACCTAAACTTTGAAAATTAGTGTAGAAATGGCCAGAATTGACTTCTGATGATTTTGAATGACCCCCAATATAAACTTTTCTGATCCTGTTACCTGTCCCAAATGTACACCTATGCTCAATTTCAGCATCCTTGGTGCATAATTGTGGCTCACAACTTTGGAAATTGTCTAGAAATGACATGAAATGTACTCTGGTGAACATCATAGGTCAACCCTTCATTGCATATGACCATCACCGTGTAAAAATGCACCTCTATGCCCAATTTCAGTTTCATAAGTGCCAAATAAGCTGAAATTACCTCAAGTGACCTTGAATGATTTAAGAAGTAAACGTTGCGATCTCTGCTATTGGAATATATAGCGATGTACAGACTTTCAGCACTATTAGAGCAGAATTTTGTATGTTCTAAGTTGACCTTACGTCGGTCTACATGCAGAATATCAGGTCGATAGGCTCAACTATTAGTATATATATATATATATATATATATATATATATATATATATATATATATAGAGTGAGAGAGAGAGAGAGATAAAAAGATAAACTCATTTGGGGCAAATCAATTAGTCATCTAGTTACATCAGGATAGTAAAAGCGTCTAATTCTGTAACAAATAAAGCACACGACTGGGAGGGAGGTACTTGAAATCCTCCTTTTAGATTTTTTTAAAGATTTTTTTCCGTCTTGATTCAGATTTCTTGTGTCGTGTTAAGATGTCAGAAATTGTATTTAGATGAGTTTTAATGAAATGATATTTTGTATTTAAGTCTTATTTTTATTCAATTTTGGGTGTGAACCTGGCATAGAAATTGGCATCAAACCTGAAAATAAACTTGGCATTTTATCCGACTGATATCGGTGTGAAAAGGTAATAATTCCACAGCGGAAATAATTCGATAGCGGAAATAATTCCTAGTAAGTCTATTTGAGTGAGCTTCTCAACCGAAATGCAATTATATTGCTTTATAAAACTAATTCATCAAATGTCAGAATCGTCTATTTATAAAGATCATAAAAATTCGTGGAAAAATATTTTTATGCATATGGATATAAAAAATTTGCAAAGATTTCATTGATGCTGCTTACCGCATGTAACAAAATTTGTATGCGCCAACAGCTTCATCTACCACGGATTCAGCATGTAGACTCACTCCCAATGTTCAAAATCTACGCATTTTGATGCCAGTACTTGATGATAGTTTTATTTGTTCTTCCTTTGAGGATTTTATTGAGATTCGTCGTCCTATGTAGATGTAGCAGTCTACTTTCTCCATCTCTGCTTTTTCGATTTTGATTTTGGTCTTCAACATGTTTGTTATACATGACATTTGTTTTACTGAAGATCATCTGGAAGCCAACTTAGCAGAGCAAAGAATCACACCTGGTTGATGAGCTTTTGGTGGAGCAAGCTAGACTATCTAGAAACACAAAATCCCACTAGTACTGAAAAAAAAGGTATACAACCAATGCATTCTCCAAATAGTCACCTATGGCACTGAAACGTAGAACCTAACTGAGAGACAGTCCCTCAAACTAGGAACCGTGCAACGTACACATGGCAAAATCATGCTCAGAATCACAGGGAGAGATCGCGAGACAACACAGTATATTAGAGAAAAGACAGGTGTCTAAGATATCAGAAAACAATCATAAAACACAAATGGCAGTCGGTTGGTCATATTGCAACGGTATAAGACTTCCAGTGAACATCAAGACTCAGAACATGGATTCCCAGAGATCATAAGCAAAATTGTAGATGACAGAAAATAAAATTGCGTGACAAGCTAGATAAATTCTGAAAGTACTGGCTTCGCGATGCATACGATAGAGAGGTCTGGCAGATCTTGGGGATGGTCTGTCTAACGACGGACACTAAATGGCATATGATGATGATGATGATGATGATGACGATCTTGATTATAATAGCCAAACCAGTGTCTTTGAAATCTTCTTCAAACAGACAGTATCAAGACTGTTTTAGCACTTTTCCTCTTGATCAAGGCGTATAACAGACACTTGGTTTTTCTTTACCTTACACTAAACCTTTCAATCCCCACTGTCAATCATTCTGAACTACTGTCATTCATTTGTCTATCCTTCTGTTTACGTATTCGTATCATATCGCCCCTCTCTCCAATTTGCAGGATGGGGCGAGCAAATTTGAGGCGAGTGTACAATGTGTGCAGCTTTGTATATAATGAAAATGAGGGTCGGACAGGAGGGGGAAAAACATTTCCGAGTCTTTAGCTTTCTGCGCCTGCGTAATGGGTAGGCGATATTAGCGCCATCTGGTAGGGGTATCGGTCAACAAAATAAACAAGCACCCAGTAGAGGATCTTTCGTTCGCATGTTTAGCTCGGGAATTTCCGCTTGACGTGCCAGCGAACGGCAAAAGCTGAATACATCGAAATAAAAAGTAAGAACACCTTTCTCTGTACTCTTTCTACCCTTTTTCTCACTTCATGTGTCTATCTCTTTCATTTTCACTTACTGTCTGGCCTATAAGCTTAGTCGGTCTGTTTCTTTGTGTCAATTACCTCCCTTTATTTCTCCCTGCCCCATTAATACAGTCTTGCTTATTTTGTCAAATGAGAAACCCCTGTTTTCTGTTGCTACTTTTCTTAAGCTATGCACAGTGTTTTATTAAAGAAAAAAAGAAAAAAAGTTTCGGCTTGAGACTGATAATTGTATAAATACAGAGCGACTGAAAAAGACAGATGGTGTGTCAATATTCCTTTTCTAATTTATTTTGCTCCGAACAGAATATGCAACATTGCTAAAAAAGATATGTTTCGCATGCATAAATATACAGGTATTTACTTTATAAACAGAGAGCTTATATATATATATATATATATATATATATATATATATATATATATATATATATATATATATACATATATATATATATATGTATGTATATATATATATGTATATATATATATATGTATATATATATATATATATATGTATATATATATATATATATATATATATATATATATATATATATATACTTAACATTCTGAGCTAATGAAAAATGCTATACACTGAATCAAAAACCATCAACCATAGTATTTTTCAGTTTTTAACCTAGTCTATCTGTCTGGCTAGTGACCCGGCTATCTATGTGTCGTACTTACAGCTTGTACTGACGGAGCTATACGGTAAAAAAATTCAAATATTTACCCAAAATTTTCTCGAAAAAACGCGTTTTTCACACCTTTAAAATGCGGAGGTTCAACTTTCAATCCTGAATTCATCCCTTGGTTTTTGTTCAGGCAGAATTATATTTTTTCTATTGAGGTCTTTTAGTGATCATCCTCGAACAAAACCAGAGAAATAATATGATAAATGATCACTCCTACCACAATTTTTTAATTGATCACCCCAAGCCTGCAATGTTGCAAGAAGATGTCGGTCACAAGATGACTTCTATTGAGTGAATAACATATTCTCTGTAAAATATTTAGTGTATCTTCCCATCAAGATTACCGAATACAAGACCAGATTATATTAGATTTAAAACAGCTTCAATGCTTTATGCTTTTTCACGCTTAACTTTGGTATATTACGGGGCCCAAAGGAGGAGGCAAATATTGGACAGAGATTCTGGAAGTAGTGAGAAACTGCTTAGTGTTTCACACGGACTAAAACACCGACCTCTATCCATCTATCTATCTATCTATCTATCCATCTATCATAATCTCCCTTCTTTCTGCTATCTTTTTCATATCTATAAAAAAGTCACACTCTTCCGATCCAGTGCCCTTCTCAACGACTATCTTCTGGGTAGTGTTGGGACGCCCAACTCTCCTGTCCACATCTGATTTCCACAATAGGATTCTGCTGTTTTACTATATATGTATATACACACACACACACACACACACACAAATATATATATATATATATATATATATATATATATATATATATATATATATATATATATATATATATATATATATATATATATATATATCAATATCTATCTATATATCTATCTATCTATATATTCATATATATGAAGTCAGTGTGTGTGCGTGTGTGCGTGCGTGTGTGCTTGTGTGTGCGTATAATAGTCCTATGCAGTAATAGTATGTTCGTTTTTCCCCCTCCTATACCGTTTGTTTCTTTCCTAGCCATAGTTCAATCACTCCTCTCATTTTCTCGTCTCCTTTCTGTACAACCTTGATCTCATGTTCACTTGCTCCGTGTGGCAAATAAATACTGCATGAATGAACTTCCATAGCGCCAAAACCGACGCACGTATTACCTAACCCAGACATACTGGCGCCAGTCCGAATGATATATGTAAATATATTATAACAACAGGCTGAAGCTGCAGTATTTATACGATAGCTAAATCTTGAATCATTTTCTCCTATGGAATGCCAACCTGGATATTATATAGACATAGTGACGTGTTGTTACTTGAAGCGTTATCTGACTCTTATTAATGTCCGTATTGTAGATATTCTAGAACTGATTTAAAAGCTTCCGTGATTTTTTTTTGGCATTTCCCTTTATATTTTTTCCTTTCAGCAATGTTCCGGCCGATGTGTCCTTCGGCTCTTTTCAGGTGTAGATGGCATCTATGCTTAGGTTTACAGACTTACGCTTTACACAACTTCGCTTTCAAAAAGAACTCAATTCACATTAGTTTTGAACTGTATCTATGAGCATCAATGGTTTATTTCATACACCCTGAGGTATCAGAAAATCTTACAGAGCTGGTAAGGATATTATCCTCTTAGTAGAACTGGAGTGAGAGAACGCTGAACATTGTCTTCATGTAAAGTAATGATTATTGTTACTTGCCTTCATGCAATCTCAGCTTACCAAAGCTTTCATAGGAATATTTTCCACTCCGATATATATATATATATATATATATATATATATATATATATATATATATATATATATATATATATATATATATATGATTATAAAGAACTAATCTGTGTGTATGTGCTCGTATGTATGCTTGTATGTATGTGCCTGTATGTGTGCGTTTGAACTTTGGGATGCTGGAGACTACTCGTCACAGAAGAGCAACGAGATAATTTCCGGAATCATCCTTTTCAGCGTCCATTGTTAGAAATAAAGCTTCACCAATATTCGCCAAACCACCCTATCGAGTGCATCATGAGGCTAGTGCCTTTTGAAGTCGTTTAGTTCAAATCATCTTATATTTCGTCGGCGCTGGTCTCGCATGTGATCTCAAGAGACCCACTTTCTGAGTCGTGATGTCAAGCGACTGTCCGCCATTCTCGTACAGCAGGTCTCAAATTATTCATACGACTCATTTTCAGACCGAAACGTCGATTTTTGTGGGGTCTGTGTTTGCTCCCACAGAAATCAAGTCCATCTAAAAATAATTTTCCTTTATTTTTGTCTTTTCTCAAAAGTCAGATGCATGAAATCAAACTATATGCATATTTTGAATCAGTGAATGGTCCCATTTATTATTTATTTGAACCAACTCACAAGTATGGGACGTTCAATGTTTTTTTAAAAATTTCTTTTCGAGTAGCAATTTTTAGTCTGTATATCTTGATGTTTCAATAGCCGAGTGGTTAGAACCTTTATAAATAGAAGAGGCGACCTCTGAGAATGAAAGTTTCTCTTTCTCTTTCAGTTTTATATGCGTTCAAACATCATAGAAATTGATCTGCTTTTTGAGGGGCTCTATCTAAAATGCAGTTATAATGCTGAAACGGACCCCCACCTATGCTGAAGCAGCAAGTTACTATTTACTTACAGCCCACATGTTTAGGGTGAGTTCGCCCATTTCCATGGGGTTTTTGCTGCATTCTCAGAAAATATGCCTGTTGCAAAAACTTTTAGAATTAGATCCATGATATCAAGCAATGAGTATATTTTGAATCAGCATCATTTAGAAAAGGTTTTTTCATCATTTATTTGAAGCTACTCATAGGCGAGGGGGTCAATGCCATTTTGAAATTTTTTCACAGATCTTTGTCTGTTCGGATGAAACAAACCTTTTTTTAGGTGTTAGAAGGGGGGTCAGTTTACAAAGTACCATTTCTCTAAACTGGAACCTTACTTTCCATTCGTCATTGGAAAACTGTGAATACGATTTTTCAGGTTTGGAAATATTTCAAGGTTTTATTTATCATGTAGCTTCTTAATGCTAAATTGCAGCCCTAATTTTGTGATAGATAATGATGTGAATTTCTTTCTCTTTCAGTGCTTATGACAGTTTGCCTGAAGTTGCACGCTGGCCAGCGTCGGTCTGTCTTGAAATATGTGCTGGTCCAACCGGTGATGTATCACAGAGGAAAAGCAAAGGTGTATCTGGAATCAATAGGAAAATCATATTTTTATAGGACCAAAGGGTTTGAAAAATCAGTGAGAGCTACAATACTTCAATGTTTAGAAAAATGGCATATACAATCAGCAGACTGATTTCGAAACTGGACGGAAGAAAATTTATTATTTTCCTTTCATTTTCATGTCCTTTGAGTTAATCTGACCTTCAGATATTCCGGGAATTAGTCAGTTTAAAAAAATTTCTATAAGATGGGTTCCACTTTTACTTCCTGTTCGATATTGATGACCATGAACGAAACGTCTTCTCCTTTCAGTGCTTATGCTAATTTGGCAGAATTTTCAAAGGAATCTAGCCTCAAACTGACAATAAAAGATGATTATCTCAGAGCAAAAATACTTCTAACCCTGTTCAAAGCCTCAACACGATTAAAAAACATGGACACAATTTAATTACGATGGTCTGCTTTGACAATCGAGCTACTAACGCCAAAGATGATCGAATGAATTTTTAGTTTCCAAAACAATTAATCTGTAAAGTTTTAGGTTGCCTCCCCAAATTTTTTGTATGCAGATAAGTATGAAATACCGATATATATATATATATATATATATATATATATATATATATATATATATATGTATATATATATATATATATATATATATGTATATATATATATATATATATATATATATATATATATATATATATATGGGTAATTGGCCTTGGATACTACAGTACACGACGCATATTCTACAGAGATTTCATGAAATTAAAAAGGTGGGGCATGCCTGACCAGAAATATCCTAAAACTGAACGAAAGAGAATTTTAGGAAGGAATTGCTGCTGCTCACAATCGATGAGATCTTCGCTCTCTAAGTCAAAGTGATATTATACTCCAAGGTAAGCCTATGTGAGAAGCCGTTTTCATTGCTTCTCCATCCCAAATATCAAGTCAATAGGCTGTGTAGTTTTAGCGGAAAAGAGGCGCGGAAAAACAAACAGGAGGCTATATTTTTTGTGTCACTCCAGCCACCCATTTCAAAATATCAGTGTATGCGATTTATGTAATTTGCTTCAGTTTTTTCTTCCCAGTTGTATTTATATAAATTGTATTTATGGTTCAATGTGTAATTTTCCTTTTATCATCAGCTGCTTCGGGGATATCAAATATAAAGCAGTTATATTGACATGAAACCCCTGCAGTGTTGATCAAACACCACCTTTTTGCAGCTATGATTTTAAGATATAGCTTATGTCATACACGTTGGTTGTCATTATATATATATATATATATATATATATATATATATATATATATATATATATATATATATATATATATATATATGTATAATTTTTCATCAATTTTCATTCAGTTATTTAAATAATCTCGATTTTCATAAACCCTAAAATATTTATTGGGAGATCTTCGGTCAAAATAATTCTGACTATTCTTTCATGCATTTATCCAACCTAAGAACAAAGTCGTGAATTCCTTCTCTCAATAATTCTTTATTCTGAAAACCAATGAATTTTGAATTTCTTAAAGATATTCGTGGTTCGTTTGAGATGATATAAAAAAAATCACGATCCAGATAGGCTGCTACAAAATCTCCATTCTCAACGTATTCAACCTCAGTTACATCATTTCGGCAATACGTAGCGGGGCGTTATCCCGCAATGAAATTCCTCATTTTTTTCGTCCATAGTTAGCGCCATCTATTCCTATTTTGAATGCATATGGTAGACAATAAATCAACGCACAATAATTTCAATGGTCAATTTAAAGACAGTTATAGTGCATCGGATTTATTTGCTTCCCCAAAAGTGCCAATTCGACACAAAGTCTGTAGGAGGGGGGCTAACACGCAAAGGGAATGTAAAAACATTGCCAAATCCCTGCACTTTGAGCTGGCTCGACCATCCATCTCTTTGTGCAATGGAGAGCTACTGCTTTGGGGCACCTTATTATCCGATACTTAAAATTCTTTATTTTTTTTTAACTTTCTTTCCCTTTTGAGGACGCAAGGCAATTTCTTGGTCAGGTAAGTAGAAAGCAATTATGTATGGAACTAAATAATCACCATAAACGTCATCTATAACCATGCCCATTCCAAAGAATACTGACTCTGATAATTAATTTGAACCAGAATTTTTTTTTTATCTTGATCTTAATTGCTTTTCATCACCACTACCCATCCACCAGCCTGCGTCCGTCAGTAAATAGTGCAGGTCAAAAATATAGGATAAGCTCTCATGTAAGATGAGGCTCAAACTCATCCTTCTGCCTCAGAAAGCCTAGATTCCCGTACTAGCTGATCTGTCGCTTGAGCTACAAGAGCTTCACGACTGGCAGAAGATAAAATCAAAACACATAAACCTACTTTTTAGTTTTCCCTGTCTCGCGTTGACGTAATTGTCGTGCTCACCTACATTAGTAGTTTTAGTAGTAGTAATATATAATCAGTATGTTGACAATGCTTTATCAACAAAAATAAACAAGGCACTGTTAATTCATGATGCAACGTTCTACTGATGTGAACGCTATATCTAACCATCCCTATCCGACCAAATGTTCACCGTAATCTCCCATAGACAATAACATTATATCGGTTGACATATTGGCTCCGGATACACGTTCATATATTGTGTGGATCTTATCATTTTTATTAAAAATAACACCTTCTCATCAGAGGATAAGAGGAAGCAGGTGCAGATACTCACTCAATAAGAATCCATCACGTGATCAATGTCTTCCGGCTGCATGCCATGTTAGGCGTGATCAATTAAGAATGGAACAAAGGATGATCAAAGAATGAGTTAATTGTCTCCTATTTTGTTGGACGGAAATCTCTTTGTTTTTAAAATCACTGGTTAAAAAAAAAAGCAAACAGGCGTATACGCTTCTGGACATAAGCTAGAGGCCCTATTCGCATGGAAATCCAAAAGGAGAATAAGCTTAATTTTTTTTTCCCAACTGATTTAATTTGTACGTATAAACATACATACATACAAACACACACACACACACACACACATATATATATATATATATATATATATACATCCAACCAGTCAACCAGTAAGACAGGAATACACACTTGAAAGCTGAAGAAATTCAGTTTCTCAAAACAAATACAGTTACTTGTTATTTAACGGTAAGTAGAATCAGTGAACTGAGTTCGAAGTCCAGTTGAGGCTACATGCTTTTACTTTGCACTAATACCCATTGGAGAGGCATAAATTCACTTATCCCCAGTCAATGGGCAAATAGCAGAGTAGTTGGAACCCTTTCAGCCTTGTGGAACAGTCCTTTTGAGAGAAAATCGCTCTCACAAAATACACAAACTAAATCTATACAGTAAAATATGTTTCATTTTACCTACAGGTGATCGTTTTCCTGACCAACTTCAAATCATTGATTAATAGTTTCAATCGATCTCTCTCTTCGTTTACTGAACTTATGTCTTCTGTTACAAGTTTTAAAAACGAAAAGCTCACTGTATTGTTTCTCCAAAAATAGAATTTATATTCCATGCAGCTTTTAGCCATATTATAACTCCTCTTCAACCCAGACAAATATAAAACGTAGAAATCACGAGACATTAGCTCTTACATGTTTATCTTAAGACGTCTTAAAAATGATTGAATGAATAATCGATTAAAAAAGAGGAGAATAATGTAAAGCTGATAAAAGATTAAGAAAAGACTCCCTGAAAATGTACACTAGTTAATTTTCTGGAGCTTTGCTACATTCTCATTTGCATCCAAGAAGAGCATATTGATTTATACAGACAAAAAGTCATAACTTTACGCTTACGATATGAAAAGTTAAACATTTTTAGCTCCTTAAATTACAGGGGCTTTTTCCTACGGCATATTTTCTAAATCGATTAAGAAAATGTGACGTACCGTGAAAAATGTTTCCATTTTCTTCGTTCATTATCTGTTCTTCCTTTCTTGGGGACGCTGTAAACCTATTTAAGTGAACAAAATATTTTGGTAAAATTTCTTAGTTTGGGGTTTTAATATTCTAGTAGTCAATTTGATAATGATTCAAGAAAATAAAAAATTATTGATAAACGCAGTGAAGACAATGATTGTTTCTGGATGATGACGATATCTCTCCAAAGGAGTTTCTTTGTCCTGGGTACTCTAGCAATGAATTGGGTGGAGATACGAGACTTCTAGCAGATGGTGATGGAGGTAGTAGAAGTAAATGGTTGCCGTGAAGTGTTTGACAAGATATATCTTTCCTTTGTCCAGGGCTTTGCTTTGGCAGCGAATTTGGTTGGTGATACAAGACAATTCTCAGATTGAGATATAGGCAATCAAAGCTTCCATTATCCTGATTTGGCTAAAGAGTTATTTCACGAGGTAAATCTTCGTCTTAGTCGTCTTAATATTGCAATGAATCGAATATTGATTACAGGTTCGAGTGAATTCGATGATAAAAATGCCAGTAAAAAGCAATGTTCCCTTCTAGAGCTGCTAACGTGATATCTCTAGGAAAGTATGCCTTTGATTTCTCTGCGATGTAGTGATTCGTTAGCGATTCAAGACATCCCATAGATGTTGATGGAAGCATTAAGAGTAGTGATCGTCTTGGAAGAGTTGACGAGATAATCTGTGAAAAAAACTGTTGTCCTTTAGAGGAAAGGAAAAAACGCGTATACCTGCATACAAATGAAAAAACTCTCACCTTTCTTGCTTTCATGGTCAGAACTAAATCTAACATTTGGCCCGCTGAAAATTCCATCCTCAACCGCTAGACATTATCTGTATTAAAGATGCCAACCCCATCTATGGGCCATTTAAATTCAGAATTAGACACTGCAACCATAACAGGCCACTTACGTTAAAACATTATTGCACTTTCAAGTATGTTGTGGATACTTGATTCCATTGAATATAAAATTTAGTTGATCAATCGATAAAAGTCATTCAATATCTACATTAAGCTACCATAGCAACCGTGTAGACACTTTCTTATTTAACTCAATTCAACCTGAGGTAATAAAGAAGCAAAAAAGGTAAGGAGTCGAATTTTCCTCATTTCTTCTGATAGCAAATAAGGCTAAAAACATGACATCAAAGAAAATTCAACCGGTTTTTATTTCATTGCCTTTTTTTCTGTACTTTTTTCTCCCTTGCGAATTTTCCTGAGTCGTTAAGAATGAAAAAACAAAAAACGCTTTGATGTTTGCCGAATACGGAAGCAAAGGAAATGGATAACGGTTGTCCTGCATCAGACCCTGAGGGTTCGATCATGAGTCAAAAGTTACGGTGTATAAATAACTTTCCTGTCAACGCCATCAGAAAATGTCGTTTTAGAGCTTGTTCTATTGAAGTCAACCACGCCTAGAGTGGCTCTTTTTTACTGACCTTTATTCAAACAGGCAAAATTACACTTTTATTCATTTATTTATTCATTCATTTTTCCTTTGACAAGGAGAAAAAAAATACAACTCCTAAAGAGGTATGTCATTACACTACGTAGAACAGAAGATTTAAAAGGGTCTGAATCGTTGCTGGGGGGTTTATACATACATACATGCAAACATATGTGTGTGTGTATATATATATATATATATATATATATATATATATATATATATATATATATATATATATGTATATATATATATATATATATATATATATATATATATATATATATATATATATATATTCACGGGATATGTATATCTTTGCAATTTTTATTTCTATGTATCAATAGATCTTTTTGCTGTGTTAAATATTGAGCACCGAGATTAAATATCACCAACAGCGTATACAATCGGTTTTTTATGTTTTCTTTTTTATATTTTTCAGACTAGAAAATACTTGATGAACTCGATATATATATACACATAATATATATATGTATATATATATATATATACACATAATATATATATATATATATATATGTATACACATAATATATATATATACACATAATATATATATATATATATACTCATAATATATGTATATATACTCATAATATATATATATATATACACATAATATATATATATATACACATAATATCTATGTATATATATATATATATATATATATATATATATATATATATATATATTATATATATATGAACAGTAGGGATGAGAAGAACTCTGAAGTAAAAGTATGTGACCATATTTATTGATTAATCAATTCATAAATTAATTTATTCCATTTTTGTGAGGAGGTTCTCATTTGCAGTAGCATGTGAGGATATTTTAGAGGTTAAACAGTTATTGTAGACATCAAATTTAGCACGGAATAGTTTGCTTTGGAAGCAAAGATGAAAATCAAGAAGAAGTATTCCTCTCGGGTCATCATGATGAGTTGAGACTGTGTTCTCTCGGTGATGATATCTGTATTGGTATGTTTAAGGATATCCTTGTAGAAAGTAGCAGAAGCAGTTGGTCTCGGGTTTTACAACTTGGAGGGGGCATTTGTTGTCATGAATACGAGGGATCTGTGATTTGTTTAGTATTAGACTGTGTGGGTGCTTGGTAAGATGGGAATAGTTCAGATTGCAGGGTAAGGGGTTCCTTGTTGTGTATGGGGGTAGGGATCGGATGTGTGGTTGTTATTAGTGGGGGTATTATGATGTTAGAGCTCAGTATGGTTAGGGGTTGTTGAGTTTAGGGTTAAATCTTTTGGGGGAGAGAGATTCAAGTTTGTTAATCCCCATATCTTGATGTCGTTCTAGAAATTTCGTCGTGTGTGCTGGTTCATTTAAAAAAAAAACTTTTCAAATGATTGTTGATTTAGCGTCTGGGACAAAATAATGTCCAGGGATGCGGAAGTGTATTTCTACTGAGAGTACTTTGGATGATTGGGTGATTTAATTCCTTGTCTGTAGTTATTGAGTCTAATGTTCAATTGCCACTCGGACATTTATCACAAATAAACCCATCAAATCAAATCCTCTTATTTGTTCTTCATTTGATTGCACACCATGAAATCGTCAAGGTACGACGGAAATATATTGCACCCGGCTTTCAAAGCTGACTTGAATGTCTTAAAGGCGTTGAATAACATAATTCTTTAATAATGATGAATGTGTCGTTCATTTATACAATTAGATAAAAATATACTTTTTGGAGTCTTTGTATGAATTGTAGAGCCTTTGTATGCTTGTTCAACTCCGCCACACGTTTATGTACATCAAAGACAAGAATACTATATATATAGGTATCAATATTCACTGCAATTTCTCGTTGTCAGTGAGTGCAAGACTCTTACACCGTGCAATTCTTTTCAGTGACAAATTATGAGTGCAGTCCACTCAAATATAGACTGTTTTTGAAAAAATGTTTGAAGATGATATTGCCCATATCTCTCTTAGCCAACTAAACAGCTTTTGAGTATTTTAATATGATACATTTAATGTTGAGCATGATCTTTTGTGTGCGCTGTATGATTCTTAGTTGATTCAGAGAGATCAAAAGACAGCACAATACATTAAAGACAAAACAGGACTCATTGATTTAATAGAATCCACTACAAAACTCAAATAGGCAAGTCACTTTGTTGCAAGAATGTCAAACAACTTCCGAATATCTAAAATAACAACGTTGATCCTTAAAAAGAATTGCAAAATTGCGAATTTGTAGCGGACAGAAAATAAGATGGAACGACGATTAGGACAGGTTCAGAGATACATAAGGATACATAACGCTGGCGATGGAGGGATCTTGCGAATCTTGGA
>OY735217.1:50009182-50117674 GCA_963457665.1 Thysanoteuthis rhombus
TCTATCTCTCTCACTCTCGTAAGTGTTATCTACTCCTACGAGCACACAAACGCCCACGTATCATAATGAAACATAAAGTAACAATGTTTACAAATGTTTCTTTCCCGCGTCATATCCAAATACTTGGCTTTTACCCGCCAAGGTACCTGTAGCAAAATAATGAGCCGTATATTTTAATCGATTTTAGAATATCATGGTTAAAAGTGATCCCGAAAAGCATACCAAAAAGTTGTAACAATCTGAGCAACACAGACACTGAAATTGAAATATCTGTTATTATAAAAAATCGTCAATTAAAACTGTTACCAAAAACAGTCAAAATAGGTTTCTTCAGTTTTCAAGTTGGTCCAGCTGGCTATGTATGTATGTCTGTCAGTATGTATTTTTGTATGTGTGTGTGTGTGTGTGTGTGCGCGCCACGCGTACAGGTTGCACCAATGAGGCTGGAGGTATAGGTCGGAAGTTTTCAACATTTACTCCCTACTATGTCAACAGAAAATCTTCTCTTTTTTTTAACATTCTGCCTAAATGGATGAGTGGTGGTCCAGTGTTCGTTTATGCTAAACTGAACCTTTTTTTTTTCCAGCATTCATTCTCGTTTTCCGAAAATTCAAACCTTCTGAGAGATCACTGCCCAGTAGATGGCGAGAAGAGTAACTAATTAATATTCCGAATTTCCAATTAATCATTCCTAACACAGCATCTAGTTAAAAGACGTCGTCACCGAGACGGTCTCTGTTGAGTGACTAACCGGACTTCTTTTTGTTCATATTGTAGTCTATCCAATTCAGTTCATATCTACTTGAACATAAAAGCGACTCTGGTTGATCTGCTTAAGGCATCGTCCATGTGAGACGATCTCCCGAAGAATAGGATATGCGTTAGAGCTCCATCGGAAGTTACATGAACCGCTAGCAAAGAAGTAATTTCCAGAGGGAGACAAGCCACAGCACAACTTCATACCTTTGGACATCGTCTAACATTTCCAGTTAATTCGGCCACATCATCTTTAATTGTTGACTGAAGCCTGAAGTATTACCTCAGTCAGTAAAGCAGTTGCCGTACACGTTCAGGCTTTCCAAGTCGGATGCAAGTTCGAGTCTCACCTGGAGCTTTTCTTTATTTCAAATTTGTGATGATTACGCACTGCCAAAGTCTGAATTATTGCAGCAAAAAAACAACGAAAATTAGGATGAAAGAAATACAAATAGATAATTGTTGAACATGCTTCTTCTATATCTTTATAAAAGCCAAATTCGTATATTCTTCTGTTTGTTTGTGCATTGATCTTATTGGTGTATTTACCTTCCGATTATAACATAAAAATGAAGACTACACCATTGAAATTCTTAAAACTTTATGCCCGATCATCCCTTGAAGCAAACTCAGTTAAACTGAGAGTAAAAAAAAAAAAAAATTGAAATTAGGGCATTTGAACAATTAGTTACCTGATAAAATAGCTTTTTATAGTGCAAATGTATACATAAATAACCCTGACATTTTTAACGGGCATCTTCTAGTCTGATATAAAAATAAATCGACTCAGTATCACTTCGTAGCTGAAGCCTGATGAAATATGCACTTAAGGCACCCTTTGAAATTAGTAACGAACCGAATTCGAAGGGGGTCAGATGTTGTTGAACGATCTCCTGAGCTGAACTAGAATTTTGAGGTTGGATTTTTCTAATAGTAATTAGAACAATGAATCTCTTCAAAAGAAAAAGAATAAATGAAACAAAGAATCACATTAAGTTGGCAAGCTTTCGGCACAGCATGTCCAAGAAACTAGGAACCTTATAACATGAAAGTATTATTCTCAACATGACATTGGGAGAGATCACATGGTAGCACAATGTAGAAAAACAAGAGTTTGAGATGAAGCACATTAGAAAACTTAAATGGCAATGGGCTAGTCATGTTGCAAGAATGCTAGATAACCAGTAGACGTCCTGATTCATAGCGTTGATCTCCAAAGCACACATTCAAAACCATGGACGACTAAATATAAGATAGCGTAACGTGCTAGATAAGTTCATTAAGTACTGACCCCGTGACGCCAACAAGAGAGAGAGAGAGAGAGAGAGAGAGAGAGAGAGAGAGAGAGAGAGAGAGAGAGAGAGAGGTCTGGCAATTCTGGGGGAAGGTCTATGTCCAGCGACTGACGCTAAAGCCTGCTGCTTCTGCTGCACCTTAGTATGGCAAAAGGCCATATCGGAAGAGGGATTCAGGTAGGTTAATTGTGCGGGGGGTGTATCTCAATTAGAGATGGGCGTATCTGTTTCTATATATGCATTCGAAGTAATGGATTTAACTAGGGTTCGAACCCCAGCCTTCAGCAGCAGTGAGAAATATGCAGTGCTCTCAAGCACATTGAAGATCCCAATTAGATCATTTTATTTCAAATTGGTTTCTTTCTTTCTTTATCTGGTAATTTTTTTGTCCAATCAGTTTGTATTGTGTCGAAGTTTGGAGAAGTGGGGTAGTTGCAAAAGATTTTTATAGAATGCAATTTAAATGGTAAGAGGTAACGAGAATGGAGAGGGAATCTGTGTGTGAAGGATAGAGATCGAAAGGATATATATATATATATATATATATATATATATATATATATATATATATATATATATATGTGTAAAGAGAGAAAGAAAGAGAGAAAGAAAGAGAGAAAGAAAGGGAGAGAGAGAGGGGTGAGAGAGAGAAAAGAGAGAGGGAAGATGGAAGGAGAAGCTTATGGAGTGAAAATTTGAAGCAAAATAAATGACGTTGATCGTAGTAAAAAGTGAAGAGAAAATAAAGAGAGTGAAGAAGAAAGATAGAACATGTAGGAGTGAGGAGGAATTTAAAAAAAGTGAAGGAGAAAGAGAGATAAAGAGAAGAAAGGTAGCTCATTGCGCGCGTGTGTGTGTGTATGAGAGGCAGATAGAGTTAAAAGGTATGTGTTTATAAATGAAAGCAAATTAAATCGAGATGGTGGCACGAAAGATGAGGATGAGAAGATAAATGAACGAACGAACGAAAAAACAACAACAAACGAACAAAAAAGAAAGAAACAAACTATAAGAATGTGGGTGAGGGAGAGAGAGAGAGAGAGGGAGAGAGAGATTCAGGGAGAAAAAAAAATTAAAAACAAAAAGAAACAAGTAAAAAAGAGTAAAGAAAAAAGGAAGAAAGAAAGAAAGAAAGATAAAAGCAACGAACGAAGAAACAAAGAGAATGGATGGCAGAGAGTAAGTCAGGAGAGAAAGAAAGAAGTAAGAGAAAAAAGAAACAAGGGTGGAGAAAACGAAAAAAAAAGAAGTAACGAAGGAGCTATGGAAGGAAGAAAGTTGATGGGTAAACGTAAAGAATAGGAGAGAGAAAAAGTAAAAGGAAAAAAGAAACAAAATCAAAAGAAAGAAAGGGAAAAAAAGGAAGGAGCATGGGAATGAAAGAACAAAGGCAGAAAAGATATGAAGAATTTTGAAGAGAGAGAGAGAGAGAGAGAGGAGAGAATGGAATGTATATATGAGAGAGACAGGGAGAGTTCGGGCAAAGAGAGATAGGAAGGGTGAGATAGAGAATAGTTGAATACATGTAAAAGAAAGAAAAAAAGGGAAGGTAAGTGTACAAAAAGAAAACGGAAATAAAAGACGACGAAAAATAAAGAAATAAAGAGAGATAAACAGTGAGATGGCAAAACTCAACGTAATGGAAAAACATGAGCATGAGGAATACAGACAGATGTAATGGCGACCATTGAATCAGCTTCGATTAAGAAAGATTATTGTATAACATGTAACCCTTCCCGAGTCGATGATAGCAGCCTCACCAACACTAACCCTTCATATTCCTCCGAGCCAACGGACGGGCTCCCCCAGCGATCAAGTCCCTCTATCATTAACCTCATCAGCAGCCACTGATTTGAAGAATACAGCGTATTTTCAATGTCCCCAGACGCAGGCCTCGTTTCCGCTATGTTTTTATTATCATTTTTATTTTGTTGCATTTATTTGTTGTTCGAACGGTCCATCTCTCTCTTCAGCCCACCTTGTTTATACCTTGTGAATTCCGAATACTGCAATCAGACTAGCCAGTTCGCCCTTCAACCCTTCCCATTGAGACCTTCCCACTTGATCCGCGGTCTGTTTTTCTTTTTGGACTTTTTTTTCGAAGATTTTCAGTAAATTCTTCAAGTTGAACCCGGGTTGACACCCGAAATATTCAACGTCTATTATCTGCCACTCAGATCAGATCAGATTTTGAAAGAAAAAGTCGGGGGGAGAAGAGGATTCTGGGGAATAGCAAGGAATCTTAAGTGGACTTTGTGATTGTTTGTTCGTTTGTTTTTTTTTATTTCTGTTCTTTTTATTTAATATTTTTGTCGACTTTCTTTCTTTCTCCTTCTCTTCCTTTTCTTTAATTCTTTTTTATTTCTTCACTTTTTATTATAAATCTTCAACCAGATCAGTCAACATTGCTTTCTTCAGTTTTCAAGTTGGTTTGGCTGGCTGGCTGACTATGTATGTATGTATGCATCACACATACAGGCCTCGGCTGGAGGGCCAAAAATTCAAAGATTTATTCATCATTATGACAAGAAAAAATTAATTGAATGTAGGGGGGTCAATATGCAATATAAATTATATTCTAAATTGATCCCTTAGTTTGTGTCCTACATCATTCATACTGGTTTTCTAAACAACCAGACTTTTTTCAGTGATCACTGTCCAGCAGAATACTAGAGAATTAACGTATTCATTAATCAGCCCTTTTCCCAATGTTTTAATTGATCGCCCCCAACTTGGCATACTGCAAAAGGACGTTGGTCGCGTGAGGATTTCTTTTGGGCGAGTAAAGAGACCTGTTTAATCGTTATTTATTTCAGGGAAGTCCTCTTGGAGCATGAGGATACAACTACTCAATCGTACTTTCAATGGGTCTTTACAGTGTGGGGGTCGAGCCCCCCCCTTTTTTTATTAGGCTTGGAACGGGACTATCATGCAGTAGTTTTGTTTTTTGTGAGAGTAACCATTTCTTTGATTAACCGCATTAAAGGGTTAAGGGGCTCAAACTGCCCAACTTTTTTCCAGGGGAAGAAGAGAGAAGGATTTACGCTTCTCTGAAAGGAATTAGTACATAGTGAACGTTAAAAACCTCGACCAAAACTCAAACTCTGTTTGCTGATTCTGTTTTTCGTTTAGTAACCATTATACCATACTGCACCTCCTTTCTTTTCCGCAGTTACCTTTTCTTTTTCTTTGGTTTCTTTTGTTGCTTTTCCTCCTTTCTTACTTCGTTTCTCTCTCTCTTTCTTTCTTTCTTTATTCATTCATTTCTATCCCTTATTTCAAATATATTCATTTGTCTTTTCCATTTTCTTTCATTCATGTCTTTGATCTCTTTGCTTTCTTTTCTTTCTTCCTTTACTTCCTCTTTGCATCATGATCGAACAAACAATTTAATTTGTAGACCGGAAAGATTGTCAGACGTTCATTTTTTTTCTTGCGGAATAGTAATAGTTACGTTGGAAACAAAGATAGTGTCAATAGTTTTAAAACTGATAAATTTCGCCGTCATGGCTTAATTAATATATCATAAAGACATTTCTGGGACATTTCAAATGGATTTTCAAATGATTTTTGATTTTATCTTTGTAGTAGAATAAAGTAAGAAAATTATATGATTTGAGATGGCCAGGGAGCAATTATATCTAATAATGAAAAACATATTTTTGATTTCTAGGTTTTTTGAAACGTCATAAAAACTGTCCATATTACACAGGTGTCTTCCGTTTTCAACTCAATCTGGATGGCTGCCTGGCTGCCTGGCTGGCTGTCTAGGTATCACAAACTATTGATGACACCAATTGATTCAGAGGACTGAAAATTTGAGAAAACACTCCTTATTATGTCAAGAAAAGAAGTTTCTTTTTTTTTTTTTTTTTCAATCTGACTACCTTAAAACCCTTTTAATGGGAAGGATTAAAGTTGCAGAGTACGCTTATGCTAAACCAGTTTCTTAGTTTGTGCCCAGAAGCATTCATACTTGTTTTGTTTTGATTCTTTAAAAATTCAGACGGATCAACTCCCAACAAAAAGAGGAAAAAGTAACTTATTCGTAAATCTCCCTTTTTTCGAATTTTTAACACTGCTTGCTGCCAAAATACGTTAAACCCATGGCGGTTCCTATTGAGTGACTAACTAGACCTGTTTTAACATCTTTTTCTGTTTATTCAACTTTTTCTTTCTCATCAGCCATCATGACATGCCACGAACAGATAATTCTTGTTGATATCTAACGATGAGAAAAACGTGGTGACATGAATTCATCCCTCTCTCGAAGATTATGTGTGCTTAATTAACACAAGCGGCCTAATCTGGGGTTTGAAGCCGGCTTTTTCGATTCTATCCCCCGTGGTGATTGCAGTCACACGATTTCTAATCTAGAAGAATATTCATTAAAAACAGCAAGAAAAATACTCCGTTCAAGACCTGCAATGTTCATATACAATTTCTGATTGCATTTACCAACATTTGTTTTTGGTATGGAACTAATTGTTTCTACTTGATTAAAACAAAATGAAGCTGTAAAGATACGTAAGAAAAAGAATCTCTAAAAACGTGTTACTCTCTATGTCCCCCATGAGTTATTGGTCATCAGTCTCCGCACATAATATGAAATAGAGTCTTAAACTACGTAACATTTTCCAGTTTCGAGAAAAGATTTCGAAAAAGAATCATATGACATAGTGTGACGTGAAATAGAATATATTCCTCTTTCTTTGCCCGTAACTCTCTATCCTTCCATTCTTACTGACGATGAATAAAATGTTGCCAAAATGAATTTGGAGGAATGAAATAAAACACGAACTGAAGCAAATGCAAAAAAACCGAAGGTAGAGTGAAAATGACCCCTGAAACATTATTTATCAATTATTTTTTTGCATTTTCCTTTTAGAATAAGCATAACGTCTTTTGATTTGAAATTGTACTATATACGATATTATCAAAAAACGGGATCATTAAACCTTGCCAGCAAGTCAAAACAGAAAGTATTATCAAGGCCAAAATCTAGTTTGAAGAAAATCACATTATTGTATTTGGAGTTTGAATTTATAAATATATCTAGAGGATTAACCTTGAACAAATAATAAATTGAATATTCGGTTCAATTCATGCAGAATTCTTAAGAAAAAAATGAAATAGAATAAGGTAATGTGGTTTTCCGAGTTCCTTGCTGTTTTCGTATACATCGTGTTCTGACTCACCCCTGCAAAAGACAGCAGAGGGCCCGATATCCCTACCAGGCCTTCGGCACCTGCACATCAACATGCGCAAACTCGTCGACCCAGCATGAGGCACAATGCATTTTCTAATTAATCGGTTTCAAAAGTTTGTATTTATTTGTATTTATTTATTTTTTTTTCCGAATCGGCTTGCATCATGGCAGGTGAAAAGGGTTCTGCTCGTGTAAGCAATTTGTTCCGCAGACAGGAAAGCAGAACCTTTCCACAAGAGATAAAAATGGATGAAAAAAAAAAAGAAGAAAAATGGACGAAGTTAATGCGTGGCAATGCAAAAAGTTACATGTGTACGCATGCGCGTATAATGGACTGATTGGTGAAAAGAGAGACGGATATAAACAAGGTGAAAGAGAGATAGAAGGGAGAGGGCAGCATGCTGAACAGAGAGAGGAGTAGGCATCTGATAGCAAACAATAATAATAAAAGAAAAAGTAAAAATCACAATTGACAATAATTGTTATTACATTATTAGGACAATTACCTATAATTATATGATATATCTATAGAAATAAAAGCCAATGTCCTTTGCTTTGTATTGCACAGAACATGTCACGCCATGTTTAGTTCATATCGAAGAGTGTAGACCAGATATACCTTTCGTATTCTGCATACATAATACCAAAATATGGCCCCCAAAAATGGTATAATTCATGTTGCTCATATCTGGAAGGTACCAAACATTAAAAAAAATTAAACTGTTTAACGAAAAATTCTTTCAAGTTTTAATATTACCTTTAAAGACAATCGTAAAAACTCGACCCCCCCCTGCCAAAAAACATACACTTTACTTAGAGCCTGTTTGAAACTTTTTGTAATGTCAATATTTGTCCCTTAAAACTATCTCAGGTATATCCGTTCCTCGTATGAATGAATCACCGTAGACCAAAACTTATCATTTAAAAAATATTCAAAATAAAGAAAAAAAAAAAGGGATATTTATCTTGAGTCATCTGAAAAGAAAATACCAACACAAGATTTGGACATGACTATAGAAAATCGAAACGATTTTATAAAAAAAAAAAAAGGAAACGTTTTTACATGGTACATGCAGATTTTCAAGGTTTTAGCACCCAAAATATGTGCGGAGACACAGGAGGAAAGACAGAAAGAGACACTGGCAAGCAAAGAGAGAAGATTCTGTACCTCACTTGGTTGGTCGGGCGGACCGTTTGTTGGGTCATGGTGATTTAATTAATTGATGATTGAAGTCTGCAGACAGAAAAATATAAGTTCTCGGAAATCTCCCCAAAATGAAGTAACCGTCATAGAGATATAAAATTTAATGTTTACGGTGCTGGATTCTGAAATAGAATTACTTACTCTCTACTCAAATTACAGTGGAAAATAAACTTATTTACAGTCGGTGTTGTTACTTGTCAACTTGGTTAAAGATGAAGGTGGTATCGGGTCGGTTTTCTCTACTTACATGTGATGAAAGCCCGCTTAAATTCACGAGTGTTTTATGGGACTGCTGAAGTATAAATTGACAAAAATTTAAGCAGGTGAAAATTCAACAAAAATAACAAAACCTGATATCACCCACGGTGGAACATATGTATTTCCAGCATTAAAACATCACTATATCTAAATCACTTGTTAATAAACACAGACAAACACAGAGAGCAATCAAAAGTGTTGGAATGAGGAATAAGATTGAGTAATGTCCTTACGTTGGCCACGGCATCAGCTGTTCCTGCCTAGGTTTAACCTATCACGAATTCCTCTGTCTCAGTTAGTTCTTCGAGATTTGTGAATATGAAACAGACATAGAGGCGAGAAGCACCCGACGTGGCGTCACTTACTTCAACGTACACAATGTTACTCATAACTGGGGGGGGGGGATTAAAGAGAATCATACCTTTCTCAGTCGCTGAATTCAATTCCCGCGCTGATAACAGATCGGCTACCAACACTGGCCAATAACACTGAGAGATGGAAAAAACATGGATCAGACCACAGACTGAAGTAAATGATTTCATAGAAATCATTAAAAGACAAAAATTGAGATGAGCTGGGCAACTAACAAGAAGAAAGGATAACGGTTGATGCAAAAGGTTAACAGGTTGGTTCTTTGGAGATAACAAACGCTGTAAGGGGGAAACCAGATATAGGATGGAGAGATGAGATAGGAAGGTTTTCCGTTAGAACATATCAGTGGAGTCTCAGTTGACATGGAAAATGCTGGTACAGGCTATTTTCATGATATAACAGGCAACACTAGTCTTTTATAAATAATAATGGGTCTGGTAGATACGATAAGGCGGACAAAGACACGGGTAATGAGTATATATATATATATATATATATATATATATATATATATATATATATATATATATATATATATATATATATATATATAAATAAAGAGAGAGAGAGAGACAGACAGACAGACAGACAGACAGACAGACAGACAGACAGACGGGACAATATTTCAGAATATAAAACTGAAATGTAGATATATGTATGTATGTATGTATGTATGTATGTATGTGTGTATGTATGTAGTTTTAGTAATTTGTAAAAATTACAAATACATATATAAAGAAGTATACATTGCAGTTGGTAATATTTATTCTCAGTTCTCCGTATCAATGAAGTTGCTTGAGTTGATATTCAATTAAATAATATGGAAAACATATTCCACATACAATATATTAGTAATAAAAAATTCCATTTCAGGTAGCAGTTTGTAAATAGCCCTTACCATGAAACTATACTGCCACATGAATATTTTTCCATATCTAATTATATATATATATATATATATATATATATATATATATATATATATATATATATAGAGAGAGAGAGAGAGAGAGAGAGAGATGTAGTGGAAAAGATCGATGGAAGATGGTAAGGTGAACAGGACGAGGCGTTGACCGGTTGGGAATTCGTATGGAAACACGGTTGTATGAATATTCCATTTCCCTTTCGCCAGCAACAGCAGAAAAATCAAAATAAAGAAGAAAAAGATCAGACTCTGTTAGAAACCTACGATGTTATTCACACAATCTTTGAGAGCATTTCCTTTCTTATGAACGCCATTACCTGATTCAAATTTGGTCTAAACGAAAAAAGCTTTTGGCATCTTCAGACCCGCTGACTTTCGTCGCAGGTAGAAGTAAGAAAAAAATACCGAGAATGCGTAAATAATTACAACGTATTGTTCTCTAGTTGACAAAAACTTGTAAAAGTTGACTCTAGAAAACGTATCAACATATATAATGAACAGTGTGAGTTTTTCTGTCCATAATAATGGACTTTTACACTCGGAGACAATAGTTGCATTGATTACAATAGCTCTTCCACTGATTCCAAGTCTGATTCTTTTCTACAAAATATCACCTTATAGGAATTCAAATGTATCCGTGAGGTTTCCACGGGGATTAATTAGTTGCAGAATTAATGACGGCCCGAAAGTTCTGAGCAAATAATCAGGGAGTATAAATCGATAATCTACTCGAATAATGAGCAGTGTGGTTTTATTGTTCCCCTTGTCCTAATATTGGACTCTTTCACTGAAGGTGGCCGGGTGTAAAATCTTGCTAGAAAAAAAAAAAAAAAATACTCCCAACCAACGATGCATCATTTCCGGTAAACAAATTTAGAATTTTCTTGTAAAAAAAACCCCACAAACCCAGCATCCCAATCCAAATATATCCATGATTTTTTTCCATCTGTATTAATGATTAGATCACATGAAAAGGAAAAAAAACAAAACAAAAAGCAAAAACAAATTAACAGATCTAGACAGACGTTTTTATACCTAAGACCAGCAAGCTAATCCAGCTACTCGATGTTTGTGGGTTCAATCCTCATCGGATAACTGTATAAACTGACTGATACGGAGTCATACTAAATTACTATATTTAAATTAAACACAGTGTGCTTTTTAATTCCTTATCTGTAACACTTAGCTCTATCACACTGGGATAATATTCGTTGATGCAATTACCCCATTCTTATCCTTTGCGACCATGGACTCTTCAACTGAAACAAAATCATTGTTATCTCTTCAAAAGAGTTCTATGAAAATTCAAATTTATCCGTGAATTTTTTCGCTGGATTTAACCAGTAAATAAATGGAAAAGATTTTAATGTATTTAGCTTTATTTTATTCTTTTTTTTTACTTCTTTTTTCTTCTTTTGTTATACCATGTATTTCCCGTTTATCACTTCCAATTATTGTTTCTTTCTTTCTTGTCAATGATATCTGATTATTGCCTCTCCCTTCCTTTCGTTTGTCATCTAATTATTACTTCTTCATTTCTTTTTTGCCCAACTAACAATTGCTTCTTTCTTTTTTCTCTTTTTGTAATCAAATAATTCTTTGTTAGTTTCCTGTTTTTTTAGTCACTTAACCATCGTTTTTATTCCCTCATTGTACCTTCTTTTTTCATCTCATTTAAATATTACTCCTTTCTTTTCTTTCTTCCTTTCTGTCTGTCTTTCTTTCTTTTTCTTTTCTTTTTTCTTTCCTTTCTTCTCTCATACTCTTTCTTCTTTTTTTCTCTTCCTTTTCTTTCTTTTCCTTTTTTCTCCTGTCCCTTCTTCCTTTCTTTCTTCTGGTTTCCGCAATATTCACTATTTTTATCCTTTTATCCTCTAATGATTTCAGTTTTTCTTCTTAGTTTCAACATTTTCTACCGTCTTACTCTTTCCTTCGTTGTTTCTCATTCTTCTCTTGTTTCATTTATTTGTGCTTTCTTTCATTTTTTTGCATTTTCCCCCCCATTAAATTCATTTGCCTCCTTTCTTACTTTTCATTTTCCTTCTCTTTCGGCTTATTTTCTTTCTTTTTTCTCCGTCTTTATTTCATTTTAGATATATTTTTCTACGCTACATTCATCACTCCATTTGTTTTCCCTCCTTTTTCCTCTCTTATTTTTCTTTTCTTTCTTCCTTTCATTTTGCTAAATAATCCAATCTTTGTCTCTATCTTTTTAAAATATGTCTTCAGTTCAAGCGAGTCTGTCTGGCTGGTAATTTGTAGATACGCATACAGGCCACACCAGTTGAGTTAGAGGGCTGAAAACTTGAATATTTATTTCTGATTATCTTGAAAAAAAATTGTTTTGTTAAAAATACGCCGCCTCGAAAGTTCTTAGGAGGGGTTGAATTTACAACATATGTATATTAAAGTGGCCCTTTAATTTGTGTCCATTATAATTCTTGCTTGAGATTTTTTGCCTGATTCGTCGTCTATTTCTTTTTTTTCTAATTTTTTCTCTTCATTTGCCTAATTTCTGTTTGTTCCTCTTTTTAAAATCCTTCTTTCTGTCTTCTTTTGCGTTAAGAGTGGCCAAACTCACTTAATGTTTCTATTCTTTCCGTTTTCTCTTAAGATAGGCATGGCCAAGCTCTCTTAATTTTCTCATCCACTCTTTCTCTCCGTCATGTATGGTCAAACATATTTACTGTTCATATTCTTTATGCTTTTTTGTGTCAGGTGTAGTCAAACTCACCTTGTGTCAGGTGTGGCCGAACTCACTGAATGTTCTTTTTTTTTTCTCGATTCCTTTGTTTATTTCTTTTTTTCTCTCAATTTGCGTAATTTTCCTTTGTTTCTTTTTTAAAATTCTTTTTCTTTCTCTCTTCCCTTGGGTCAGGTGTGGCCTTACTCACAATGTTTTTATTCTTTCTATCTTCTCTTATGACAGGTCTGGCCAAACTCACCTAAGGATCTTAACCAATCTTTCTCCCTTTTTTCGTCAAGTATGGTCAAATATACTTGATGTTCATATCATTTCGATTTTTCTTTGTGTCAGATGTGTCCAAACTCAATCAATGATCTTATTTCTTTCTTCCTCACTTTGAGTCAGGTGTGGCCAAATCCGCTTAATGTCAATTTTTTTTCCTTTGTGACAGGTGTGGCCAAACTCATTCAATGTTATTCCTTCTGCTTTTCTGTGTGTACGGCGTGGCTGAACTCATTTGTTGGTTTTATTCTCTCTTTCTTCTTTCATGTCAGGTGTAGCCATGCTTATTTGATGTTCTTATTCTTTTTTCTCCCTTTATGTCAGGTGTGGCCGAATTAACTTGCTGTTTTTATTGTCCCTCCCTTACTTAGTGTCGGGTGTGGCCAAACTTACCTGATGTTTTTATTCTTTCTTTCTACTTCGCTTTTGTGTCAGATTTGGTCCAACCCAATTGATGTTCTTATTGTTTCTGTCTTTCCTTATGTCAGGTATAGACAAAATAACTTAACACTCTTATTCTTCCCGTCGTTCTTTGTGTTAGAAGTGGCCAAACTCACCTTATGTTTTTATTCTTTTTATCTCTTTTTATTTCGGGTTCTGCATAACTCACTCTCTCTTATTCTTTCTTTCTCCTCAGGGTCAGGTGTGGCCAAACTTACATAATGTTCTTATTCTTTCTTTCTGCCTCCTTTTGTGTCAGGTGTTACCAAACTCACTTGATGTTATTTTTGTTTCTATCTGCCTTTCTATGTGTCATGTGTGGTCAAACTCAATTGATGTTCTAATTATTTTCGTCGTCCTTCGTATCAGGTGTGCTTAAAATCACTTAATGTTCCTTTTCTATCTTTCTGCTTTTTTGGATCAGGTGTAGCCAAATATACTCAATGTCAGAGTTGCATATAATAAACTCGTGATATTCCAAAGCTGCAAGATATGAACAGAATTTGATCACATACCTATAATGTTATATTTGTATTTTGTTAAAAAATATCGTTATTCACAAAGGCATACAAACCATATTCATTCATTTATGAAGTTATTCTCTCTTTTAATTTGTATAAGTTTTATCAATCACAAACCACACAAACAAAATGATTTAAAAAGTCTTGACTGATGATTGTTATAATGTATCAAATTGCAAAATAGGATTTGATGCGGTTAAATATTTTCACCAACAATGAGCATTGAATTTACATTCTAATCCCGTAGGGTTGCCGTTCATATCCGGTAAATAATTATAGTGCTTGAATTCCTTCATGATATACCTCTTATATTTAACTTTAACGAAAAAAAAGGATTTTAACCAATTTATTTCCATAAGCTGTATATCAAATGCAAAATAGCTGCATGGTTTCACCACCCTTGGTGTATATGAAGCTTTCAGCAACAATAGAAACTGATTATTCGTTAAATGTAAAGAAAAAGGCTTTCCTTCGTATCCATCTTCCTTTTTAATGCCTTGATTTATATATCTTCGCACTGTGAGCGTACGATAAGTATTGTGGCGTGCCACTTCCAAAATAATGCCCGAAAAATATGAGAATGGGAGATCTATACTGTCATATTGATATGCAGAATAGTGCAGCGTCATTGCATAAATTAACAATTAGATGACAGGAATCATTTTGAAAATTACCAATTGTTTAAAATTCATAAGAGTACACAATGATTATATGAAGAAAAAACGAATTGATTTTTTCGATCTTAGAAGACCACTCCGTTGCTCTGAAGTCAAAAGAAATGGATACAGAAGTGGTTAGGGAGTTGCAAAGCTACGCTAGACCTTTAAATATGTTTGCTGTAGCTATGGTGATATGTTGACAATTCTCCCTAGTGTCATCTGAAATTTGTTTGTTTATTTATTGTCGATATATTGACATGCTGAGTTGTTATAGATATTGGATAAATATTCTTTCGCACTATTTCGAATGGAAAATATACAAATGATGCCGGCCAGGCCCTCTCATAATTCTTACTTGAACTATTGCATCATCAGAGGTATTATAGAAATAATTGGAACGGTCCTTTTGCGCTTCCATATTGATAAAAATATAGGATCTTGTCGCAGTCCACGTACGGCTTTTTGTAGATTGCAGTTCGATTACCGAAACTTTGTTGGTTTTTGAAGTATTTATGGCAACTTGTATATCCAGCATGCTCAGTTTGGAGCTTAGGTAGATTGATGTTGTGCTGGTAGGTAATATGATGCGTCTATGCTGGTGTTATCATTTTGTATGCCTTCCTCCGAGCGTTGTAAATGAAGTGTTATGGGTACTGGAAGGAACAGAGAAACTGTTTGGTGTATTATTCTTCGTATTCAAAATATTTCAGGCTACGTATTCAGTGGGCTCTCAGGTGAAAACCTGTGATTAATCCTGATTTAATTTTAGTCCTGCAACAAGACTACAACAAGGAGACGTTGATACCTCATGAGAAAACAATCTATGAACACAAGAGAACCCTAAAACTGGATGAAAAGACAAACGCCGTGGTCGAACATAGAAATACACACAACCACAATTTCAAACTCAATAAAGCCCATCTCAGTAAGCAGATGCACTGAGGCAGCCCTTTTATCAAAATGAAATATAACACAGACATATGGATATTTCAAGTTCGCAAACCCTCTAAATGTATTGATTTTGAAACAGAGTCGCATAAAAACAATATAATACAATATCAACATTTAAAAAAGTGGATGGCACCAAACAGAATACTTAGGAAATTGTATAAGCACACACAATCATCCCTTTGAGAAAAGAAAAAGAGGAGTCTCACCAATCATCAACCAAAAAGATTGAAAACAATACATCCTGCTCTGAACCCACGTATGTCAATACCTTGCAATTAAATGCTAGATACCATCTCACCATTCTGAACCGCCCCCCCAAAAAACAAAAAAACAGCCACACAAATAGTTTCATGCAGAACTTCCATCTCACTGCCCCTTTTGATCTCAGAGAAGACTTATACTCACAGACACGGATAAAAATCGAGGATTCTTCTCACGGACACTTATAACTTCAGACCAAACGTAACTCTCTCTTACAAAGGTACAAACACATCGTCTCCCACTCGTACAAAATAACCAACAACAGAGATGTATCTTTATTCCTTTCCTAGTGTCAGAAACATGTAAACACCATATAGCTATCCCTGCGCTGTTGCAAGTCACTCGGAAAAAGGTGGCTGGCAACAATCGAAATGCACCGAAATATGCGGACGTGATAATAAAGATTTTGAGATAAAATACCTGCTTTCCTCTCAAAATTTTCTCTTCAATATCTGATCGTCATTTTCATCAGCATATATATATATATATATATATATATATATATATATATATATATATATATATATATATATATATTAGGATATTACCTGTCATATATGAGTGTTATTTATGTATGTATTGGCAGTAAAGTGCCTAAAACGTATATACTAGGAAATTTAAAGAATAATCTACTGAATGTAAGTAATATGAAAGTTTCAACTGAAATCAAGATGGTCTGTAAATGTTTAATAATAGTTTATGTAGAAAGATAATCATATAAGATATTTTGACAAGGCTTTTAAATAAGTTCATCAAAACGCTATGTAGATATTTTGCTAGGGAGATAACTTATTACCCGACGAAATTAACATTCGTTGTTATAAAACTCATCACCATCATCAGTTTCTATCATAGGCATCACAGTCAGTAATTCCTGAATTAATGTAGCTCGCCATGCAATCTTACTTCCTGTTAGCCACAATGTAGCATATGATCTCTGAGGATCCATGTCGTGAGTCATGATGTCCAGCAGTTGTTAGATATTCTTGCAACATGCCAAGCCTCTTGTCTCTTGAGTTTCCTATCAGTTTCTATGTATCAGACCCCTGTCTATTCTCTGATATACAGTGCTGCCTCATGCTCTCTCAAGCGTGATTATATCATGTTTACGTTGCATGGCTGTCAGTTTGAAAGTCAATCTTTTGGTTAGCTTCCATGTTTCAGCTCCATAGGTAACTAACGGTAGGATACATTGGTTGTCTACCTTTCTTTTTGGGACTACAGGGATTTTTTGTTCTGCGTTTCCGATGAAAAATGAAAGAAAACTCTCAATATTGAAACTATGTTTTATCAAATTCTACTACAAAGAATATTATCTAAGATTACCGTTTAATATGTTGGGTAAGTTAGGGTTTGGGTTGCAATTACTAACAGAAAGAAATTGACTTGGGATACCTATGCATCAGTAACCACCGTTTTGAAATGACTAAAAGTTACCAGATATTTTAGAAATGTCTGCTGGGTACAATCAATTTCCCAGTAACGAAACAATACAGATCAAAAATTCGGAAATTAGAAACAGTAAACCCAAACCATTATATACTAATCCTAACAGTAGAACTACCCACTAACCCTGACCTCTGACTTACCTAACCTCAAACTCATCAACTAACCCTAACCCAAAACCTACCTGAATAAAACAACTAAAACCTACCTACTAACACTAACCTTAAACCTATCCACTCACCCTAAACCTACCAACAAACCCTAATTATAAGCCTAATGACTAATCTTGACCTAAAACCTGACTATTAATCCTAACATTAACTTCGAAGTTATCTAATACCATAACCCTATCTCCAAAATTACCAACTAACCCTAACTATAAATTTACCAACAATCCCTAACTATAAACTTACCTCGTAACCTTAACATTAACATCAACCATACCTACTAAACATAACCCTAATGTTAAACCTACCAACCAACCTTGACACTAACACTACATACTGAACCGGTTATCTTTGCAAGGATGCATCAAGGGAACATTCTGATGAAGGCCATTTTTATTTCGGTCTTTCTTAATAGCAAAGATTTTTTCTGCTGTTTAAATTGAATAAGTTAAAAAATATACGCATGCGTATTACACATGCGGATAATTTAGTTAATTTCAATGATCTATACAAAAATTGTAAACTTACATTAATGCAGAGGCCCTGAAATCTACACTATTACCTAGCAAGTAATCTGCCAATAGAATTTCTTCAAAATAGCCACTTTTAGCGATACAATGGTTGCATGATGCGTTTTTGTCAAGATAGCCAACTGAGCCAAAAGTAAACAGTATTTTTTAGCTTGAGATTAACATTTTTTGATCAGCAGTGAAAATCCAGCCACTTTCAGCCATAACAAAATATTTACATAACGTTTCGATAAACTTGTTCTCCAGTATTATCCAAATTGCTAGTCCAGGAATGGGTATATGAGTCTTTGTATCTCATGATATCTGTTGAGATCTGTCCTGCAAAACTCTTTCCGTTGCCGTTGAAACAAACTAATTTTGTCGAGAATTAAAACCAGGAAAATGAAATAATGAGTCTGTTTAAAAAAAAAAAAAAGAATTGAAACTCGTTATGAAAGAAAACAATTGTTAAAATATATGACAATACACTGGCATAAAAAAATTATTCATACATTGAATTAAAATTTTATGATTACTTTTCTTACTTGTGAACTATTTGATTGCATTAGATGACGATCTCAATGTTTGAAAATATAATATTTGCCTCATTTTTGTTAAGTTTTTTTTTTAAAATCGAAACGTTGAGATAAGATTTACTCGTAATCTTCAAGTCTTTGAACTGTTGAGAAAAAAATATTAAAAATATAAAAATATGTAACATATATTTTCTCTCCTTTTAATACACTCTTTCTGACATAAACGTGCTCATATCATATCATATCATAAGATATTCATGATATAGTATTCTAAAAATGTTATGTTATGGTTTTCCTTTAATTGATTCGATCTTCAACGATATATAAAAATCGAGAATTCATTCGTCTTTTGTTAGAATTACAACACTTTCCTGTTGCACTATTTCTTTAAACGTAGGTATTTGTGATTTTTTTCCCTTCTTTTTGTTTCAATATACGACAGGGTCACAGTAGTCATAATCTGTCAGCAGTAAATTTATTTTAGTATAACTTTTGATTTCCGTTTTTATTCCTATCGAATTTAGTATATATGGTTTTTGTGTGTATTGACACCTTTTAAAACTTTTTCTGTTGATTCGGGACTTTAAATGTAACTTGAAATTAGAATAATTCAATTAAAAGATTATCCCGTATTTTTTTATGTGTATATGCTAGTTTGAAATATGAAACTGCAATTCAACCCGAACTTCAATCATAAGTACAACATTTTAAATAAAATGATGGGGTGATATTTTTTATAAAAACAGTTTTCAATCCAACAGATTTGAGTTAGGAATTTAAACAAAATATATAATACATACTTGATTTATCAGAAATGAAATACATTAATAAAATTAATTGAATTGATGGGGTTGCAGTTAACAATAAAGCATCATTTATGTTGTAAATATTCCGAAATAAACAAATCAGAAGAAGCATCACTATGAACAGTTATCGGAGTAACCCATAGTTTTGGAAAAAAAAAATGAAAAAATCTATGATATAAGTATTGTATCACTTTTTTAAAAGCTTAAACTTCATGAATCGTTTTTCAATGTAATTAAACATTCCAGATATGTGAGAAGCAATAATTATATTTCACCACATTGTTAATCTGACTTTGAGATAATGATCAATTTTAAAAGTCTTTCAGTATTTTCTTTTTATACAGACTTTTTTGCGCATGTAATTTGATGAATTTGCCTCGAAACAGAAACGCAGTCAGGAATATTTACCAATCAGTGCATTCCGTTTGAGCAAACAATTGAATGAATAAATAAAGGATAAATGAAGAATTGCATATAAATTCATTCAAACGGTTAGACAATATCAAGAATATTACTTTATTTCTGAATGATTTTGAGAAAAAAAAGAGAACAGATGGAGTTTTAAAATCCATTATTATTAAATCAAAATCTACCCGTAGTCTTATACACATTGATATTGCAAGAATTTCACCTTCAAGCAAGTTTCATTAAGCATGACGGATAGTTTTTGTCGGTTCAATTAATTTTTATTAATTTTCTTGTTATATATATATATATATATATATATATATATATATATAAGCAAGAAGATTTTTCCGACGATGTGTAATTCATTAATTTGAGACTTTGCCATAACTTAATCATTTTGCCTAATCGTCAAATTAATGAATTTCTTAATTCATATTCATTAGCATGCTTCGCTGGCTACAGTTTCACCAGAATAAGATGTATTGTACTTTTGTCTACAATTGATATCGATTACTGATGATAAACCACCAAAGCACACACACACGCACACACACACACACTAACACACACACACACACACACACACACATACACACACACACACACACACACACACATATATATATATAGTATTCTATAAGGAGGTCTATATAAATGTAAAAGTTGAGTAAAGATTAAGGGAAAGTATCTATGAAATTATCAAGAGAGAATTGATTGTCGTCAATCCTGTCACCCTTACGGACATATACTTTTTTTCTGTCAGCTGAGAAATACTATTATGGGGACAAACGCTTTCTGATTATATCTAACATATTACATATAAAATAATCCCAAACACACACACACACACACACACACACACACACACACACACACACATATATATATATGTATATATATATATACACACAAATCAGTAATTCAATATACGATGTGTGATGGGTTTCATGAAATGCTCTATGCACAAACATTGTGTTTGAATAGAGCTTCAATTTCTTTGTGTTGAAGCTAGTATTAATTTTTTAGTGTTTATAAGGCGAGTTGAAAATCTGATTTGCACTTAGAGGCTAAGTTACGACTTCAGGCATTTTCAACTTTGGGATTGTCTTGGAAACTAATCTCTAAAGATTCAGAAGAGCTGGTTTATATATTTTCTCATTGATTGCCCAGTTTTTGTGTGGTGAATAATTTTTGTCTACCGATATCAATCTTAAAAATCCTTAGCCCATAGTATTCGAAACCGTCATCCAAAACTGTCATGAAAACTGTCAAATTTTACTCCTGATTGTACCAAGAAAGACCTTTTTAAAAGAATTACACCTTAAATAGTTAGAAACTTGCAATGGATGTTAATGTCAGATTGATCCCTTTTAAACTTGCTTTTTGAAAACTTATACCATTTCTTAGATCAGGGCCCAACAAAAGACAAGAGAAGTTAATTATTCATTGATCACCCATTTTACTATTTCCTATTTACCATTTCCGATACAACATGCTGCCAAAAGACTTAGGTCATGTGACGGTCTCTATTGAGAGTTCGTTTATAATTTGAAAAGTAGAAGACCTAATTAATAGGAACAATTTTCCTTTATTACCTCTTGATCAGTCTGAAATTTCTAAGCCTTGTGAGAACACTGGGTTCTAAAATCATCTCAAAGATAAGTCGATGTGCCGTACAAACTAAGATAATTGAGGCCAGCATTATATAAAATGTCATACACTACCAAAATGAATACGATATATCCCACAAAAACCGGCGACAGGTAACCATCTCTTTGTTCGTGCATCCCGTGAGCACAGAAAAAATAGGCAGATGTAAGATCAATGTGAAAGGCTGTTTTCCTGAATTGGCAAAGTAAGGCATCGATAATCGTACATCAAAGCTTTGATCTGGTATCTTGACTCGAACAAGTTCATCTATGACCTTTACACACGTCTCTATCTTGTTTGAACCTTCAATGGCTGAACAATCCCGTCTCCATGCAATCAGCGAGTTCCAGACAGAATCGATTCGAGGAAAATCTTTATTTTTTTTCTCTTTCTTAAACGTGCGAAAAAGTTCAATTGGATTAATCTCGATTTCCTTCGATCCAGTCTCTGATCGCCAAACCCTCAAAGTAGGGTCAGGGAGTGGTGAGCTGCAAAAAAGAGAAGAAGCAAGGGAACGCAGGGATGCCTGTAGGGAAATTTATTTGAATTTAACCAATGCCAGAGATGTTTTGAGGTCATGTACAATAATTATTTGGGCGTATACTGGCTAATTTTACTTATCAGTGAGGTGTTCAAAAAAGGAATTTCAGTGCTATATAGATAGTGACGGAACGCTGTTTCCCTCCCCAGCCAATGTTAAGGGAACACCGTCCCTACGCGTTCCCACAGCACCATACAACTATATGTGATTTATTTTTAGAAAAAAAGATTAGTTTAATCACTCTTCAGAAACCATCATTTGACTAATGAATTTTGGCAACATGCTCTGTTGGGGGTGATCAATAAAAAAATTTTTGGAGAAGTGATCAATGGATGAATTACTGTTCTCGTCTTATGCTTGCAAGTTATCGCTAAAAATCCAGAAATTCCCAAAACCAAGAGCGATGCAAACTAAGGAATCAATTTAGCATAAGCCTACATTGCAAATTGAACCAGCCACTAAAAACCTATTGAAAATCAAAAAACCAAAAAGCAATTTCTACGGACATAATGAGTAGTAAGTGTTTAAATTTCCTTCACTCTAGCTCCATTGCTGCAACATTAACGCATGATATATACGTAGCCCACCAGCCCAACCAATTCAAAACTTGAGAAACCAATGTTAATAGTTTTGAATAACGGTTTTCAGAATCTTAGTATTCAATTTAAAACCTTGGTGTTCAATTATTAGAGTTTTAGTTCTCATATAGGGCAGATGATCGATGCTTAATTTCTGTAAGTAAGAAAATGCAATATATCTTCCGAAAACCGCATGGTTTCCCAGGATATCTTCTCTGTACCTGAAATAAAAGTCAACTGTTCGAAGAGCTGGGAAAATACCGTGTTGAGGTCGTTTTTCAAAATAGTTAACAGCGTTCGTAAGCAGTAAGTGACCCAAAGGGAGAGTGTTTAGAGAGAGAGAGAGAGAGAGAGAGAGAAAGAGAGAGAGAGAGAGAGAGAGAGAGAGAGAGAGAGAGAGAGAGAGCGCATTTAGAAAAAATAGGTTAACTCCGGTGGTAAAGAGAGAGAGAGATGATATCGAGAGATGATATCGAGAGTAGGCAAAGAAAGGTGGATATTTCTCTCATTCTTACGTCACACTACGTCATTTTATTCTTTATTTGATTCCATTCATCTGTCATTGTAATATGGGCTACGGGAACAATACCCATCATTGAAACTTTTGTAATAATATATATAAAATACGGACGAATACCACAAAATCTCAGACATGCGTCTGTCTTTTTTAAATTCATATATTCGTCAATAATGGTTCTATCAATCTATTAACCGTTTTAATGACACCTTTAGTAGCAAGGTTTTTTCATCGAATAAACAAATGATTGAACCCCCCAAAACTGAAAACTTGGGAACGTGAATTGACACGACATGACGTCACGAAATCACTCATCCTTCTGCTCTCTCTGTCTCTCACTCTTATTCATGTCTTAAATCCACACATCTTAAATTCTGAGTCTGACTAATGGGGATAATAGAGTGAACTCTGAGAGTTTGACGAAAGAAAGAAAGACAGACAAGAGCAGACTATACAAACTCAATATGTATTAATAACTATTGAATTCCGGACGATATTTTTGTTTTCTTTTCGATACAATCAATATCTTTGTTCCAGGTATTTCAATAGTGATTATCATAAAAACTCAATTGGAAATGAATACTTTTATGAGAAACTCAAATGTGGACAAATACAGTCAAAAAATATACATTCAACCTCACTCTTGAACAGAATCTGTTCTCTCTCTTCCTTTCTACTTTTCAGCACCATTTTTTTCTTACTCGAAATTCGGCCATCTTGGAAGTATATTCTTTATATCATCACAATCATTATTTTCTTCTTTTCTTTATAACGTAATCTGTTTCTATTTTCAAGCCCATTTTTCTTTTACTTTTTCCCTATTTTTGTAGAATATGTACTTCGTATGTGTGCATGTTTGTAGATAGTATGTACGAATGCTCGTGTCATTCTCTGTTCCAGCGCTCCTGGCCATACCGTTTGGTCTACAGACTTGAAAATTGGCATCGGTACTTCACTTAGACTCTTTCAAGAAAATACTTTTTTAGTTTTGGGAAAAAAAGCTCTTTGTATCCCTATTTTCACATGTTTAATAATAACATTTACATTCTGGTGAGATGATTTTGGATGCTTTTTAGATTTTTTTTTTACACTGTTTTAGATTCCATCATGTGGGAAACGCCAGTGATGTCATAAATAGAACTTACTCTGACCATATTTGTTCTTTGATGGATTTCTTTTTACTCAACTTCAAATTTTGACGCTACGGTTGTTCACTTATTGAATGTGATGGCGACTTACTTTTATCATCATAACATGACCTCCTTTTTTGTCATTTCACTTTTTCTTCTTTCCTAATTTCCATCTTTTTCTTCAACACTTTTTGTTATTGTTCTTTTTTTCCATTCCTTCTCCTATTTCCTCTCCTCCTACCACTCTTTTTTTCCTTCCCTTTCTCCTCCATCTCCTTTTCTCCTCCATCTCCTTTTCTCCTCCATCTCCTTTTCTCCTCCATCTCCTTTTCTCCTCCATCTCCTTTTCTCCCCCCTTCTTCTTCTTCTTCTTCTTCTTCTTCTTCTTCTTCTTCTTCTTCTTCTTCTTCTTCTTCTTCTTCTCTATCCTTCGTCTTTTCTGTCTGTGTCATTTTCTTTTACTCTCTTTCTTTTTTTTCATCATCGTTTATATTCTCTTTATTCTTTATCATTCTTCTCTTTTTTTCCTCCATCCTTCCTAATCTCTCGCGTTTTTCTCATTCTTCTTTTCCTTTTTATTCATCGTCTATCTTCTCTTCCTTCTTCTTCTTCTTCTTCTTCTTCTTCTTCTTCTTAACACTCCCAGTCCACATACACACCCCAAACCCCCTACATCATCATCATCATCATCATCATCATCATCATCATCATCATCATCATCATCATCATCATCATCATCATCATCATCATCGTTAAGCGAAATGTTGTATCATTTATTGCAGTTTTTATTTGCTCTGCTGCTAGTGCTTGTTGCTACAGCGTTAGAAACTACGGCTTCTTGTCAGATGATGTTAGGTGCAGTGGAGCGTGGTGGATGAGGGACATCTTTGACAACTGTCGATCCATGCCAACATGGCCCCGGGGTTGTATTCCATGTAGCTCGTCGATGACCCCAAACCCTCTTTACTATCTTGTAGAGATTTCTTTTTTACAACTTTTGCCTTACATTTTGCTCTTATGTCGTTCCGTTTTTTTTAACGGCTAAATTTCATGTTGAGATATCCAAACGGAAATCTCAGAAATCCTGTTTACATCGAACTGATGCTCTTGAGAGGAAAAAAAAATAAAATAAACGAACTATTTGAAATGAGGACAGCTTCCCATGTCCGGACAAGAGTGTGTAGTTCTAATGATAAATGTAACGCCTCTTACAGAGGCTGAGTAGAGTTTTTGGTCAAGAAGCAGATATCTAACTTATCACGAAAACGGTTAATTTCTATATTTGGAAAACTTTCAGTTACACCCGTTATCTCTCTTCTCCTGTCGGATATTGAACAGCCGTAACTACCAAGAGTGGCAAAAGGTTCTATCCTCTTTTGTATGCGTACATGTTTGAATTTTTGTGTGTCTCTGCGCTTCTGACTATACTGTTTTGTCTACAGAATTGAAAATTGGTATCAGTTTTTAGCTACACCCCTTCTGAAAAACATGATCGGGAATTTTTTGAAATCTTTTTTTTCTGCCATTTGAGTATATTATTCATTAAAAACATATAGATGCTCAAGAATCTAGATATTTCCCATTGTGTTTCACTTCATTTTAGATGTATCTCGTGGAAAACCCCCAGTGATGTCATGAACAGAATTTATTCTGACCATATTTATTTTTTGATGGAAATTTTTTTACGAACCTTCAATTTTTCACACTACAATTATTCCATCTTTTATGTCATTCACAGACTTTCTTCATTTGTTTGTCCGTCAGTCTGTCTGTCTGTGTGACTGTCTGCACAATCCAATCCACTGCCAGAGTTAGAAAACCATGGACACAGACATTTCGCGCCAAATATCTTGTCAGCAGTTTCCAAAATGTTAAGCAACATTTACTAATACTGAAAAAAGAGCTAACTGATCCTGTTAATCACTCATAACACCAATTCTGTGACCAACACTGCATTGAGTGTCATCAATTAAAAGTTTGAAACAAGGGGTGATCAATGAATAACTTACTTTCCTCGCCTTTTGTTGGACCACTAAAAGGTTTGAATTTAAAAAAAAACCTTGGCTCAAATTAGTGATCAACTTAGTATAAAATTACGCTATAAATTGACGAACTAGAAAAACCTATTAATGAGTGGTTCTAACAAAACAAAAAGAATCCATTTTCCTCTTGTCATAAGGGAAAATATTGAAATTTCTAGCTTCCTCGCTCTGTTGATGCAGGCTATACGCGTGGTATATACATAACCAGCCAGCCAACTTTAAAACTGAATAAACCTCTTTTGACGGTTCAGGTTGACGGTTTCTAATATAGGATGGTTTGCTGTGAAGTCATTTACTCATATCAGTTTAAGTTCGATCTTCACTGGATGCCCTATATTTGAGATATTCCATCATCCTCATTATCCTTTTAGCGTCTGTCGTTGGAAATAGATCTTCCCAAAGACTTTCCGGACATCTCTATCATGGACGGCACAGAGCAAATAATTTTTGAACTCGTTCAGTTCGTCACCCCATATGCACATGTGATATCTTGGGATGCAAGTTGGATGTCTTATGGTTGTCTGACATTGGCCACACCATTGCCATTTGTGTTTCCTGATGGATTCTATGATGTATCCAACTTCTGTTTCCCTCCGATATATTCAGATCTTTTGTGATCGTTCCATGTTGAGCATGATTCTTGGTTGCATGTTTATTAGTTTGAAGGTTAATTATTTCGTTCGGTCAAATATTCCAGCTCTATAGGTGACTATCAGGAGGATGCATTGACTATATACTCTTCTTTTAAAGCATTTTTTTCTTGACGGTTGAGCACGCTCTTCAGAAAGCTTGATTTCTTCAAGTTATTTTTCGCTTGATTCCTTCTTCTCTGATGATCTCGAAAGCCAAGCAAGCACCAAACAGATTAGGAGTGGTCAAATTATTGAGGGGAAGCACCCTATGACCCTATAACTTATTTAGCATGGTGTAGAGATTGCTCTCCTGCTCGAAGGATTAACAGGGATTGCTACGGAAAGGCTCTCTTACTGATACCCACTAGATAGATAAGATCCATTTTTGTTTAAACAAGCGTGGCTGCTGCAGTTTCAAATTTCACTTCAACTTCTATTCCGATTGAAGATGATTCTTACCACTTTTCAATCGTATACACAATGAATCAAAAAAAATCTTTAGAAATATAATTTAGTATAAATGTACTTATTTAATGAAATAAAAATGGTGTGATTGTCATGGAGGAAAAACAAAGTCAACTCCAGCGTCTGATTTTGGATTCGTGCTCGACAAAAATACAAAGTTTGTTTGCCAGATAAAACCATCATTAAAGTACATTCTTTCAAGAATCAAATAAAAAAAAATCATCGAAGTTATAAACAAGTTGATGATGGAGATCAGAAAACATTTATTGATTTAAATTTCGTCTGGTTTGCCTCTTAAAAACGACAACAATTTACAATACATGCTTTCCCGCCTTTTTAATTAACTTTTACTTTCTATAAAAGTTTTCAAAGAAAAACAAAACTTGGGAAATATTTCCTGCCCAAAATCCATTTCCTTGTTTTTGATAAATCACGTCTGCGTTTCTGATAATTGCTTTGATAAAACCAACGAAGCAGCCGACAGAAATATTCACTCAAATCTAGTCTCATTTTCCTTGGTAATCTCGCCATTATTTTTTTTGAATAAAATAAATGAAATAAAATGAGATAAAATTGTTGATTGACTCATTTATTTTTGACATGTGTGGTCGATTTTTGTTATTGTTTATGGATTTTTTGGCAGTCGGACTTGTTTTAAGATAAGTGTGATAACATCATTTTAATATTCATTAAGAATTTGTGTATGGGTATGGAACGGATGTAGATAGATAGAGGAAGTGATAGAAAAAAGAGTGGGCGACGCGAAAGAATGAGACAGTTTACATCATATGATTTAAAGCGTTAATGAAATTAACGATATATGTCACACGTAGTCAATTACTGTTAGCAAAATGCTTGATCGCTCGTGGCGCTCTCAACGACACATTAAATAGAATGATTGAATGCGTCCTCGGTACTGTGATAAGAACAGTGAGGTATTTTTGTAGCTGTAAATCAAATTGAGCGAAAAATCAATATTTTTCTCTCAAAGAAAGCAGAATTTGAAAGAGATAAGAAAGAAAATAAATTAAAATTTAAAATTAAATCGCAATTGCGTTTTCCTGACGTTTTCGAGAGTGTAAAGATTTACCCCCCCCCCAACACACACCTCATTTGCGGGATGCATGTTTCAAAAGCCTCCAGCGGGTGCCTGAAACCACCAATCATACGGAACCCTACATGTACAATGTATTTTTCTCACACATACACTCCTATAATGAAGTTTAATTCATAATCTACAGACTCATCAGTTCCTTTCCAAGTCACATGATGTCTCTGAGTCCCTTATGCTTGAAAAGAGGTCAAGACGGTTATATCAGCTCATCTAAAATCTTCAAAACCTGCCTCAAGACGATCTTCTAAAACTAATAGGCGAAAGAAGGAATCAGAAAGGACGGTGAATACCTAAGTAACCCTAGATTTGCTACCGACATCTTTTTTGGTGAGAACCTCCACGATTTCCAAATAATGCTAGATGAACTAAATGTAGAAAGCAAGAAAGTTTGTCTCCACGTGAATAAAAAACAAACAAACAAATATCATGTACAACAAACATATTGAGGACAGAGACCCATAATAAAATCGTAAATGCAGAGCAGTCAGCCAGTACATTTGTTGAGGACAATAAGTCTCGATGTTAGAACAATAAATGATACTAAGATACAATACGACTGGCTACTGCTGCGTTGAACACCGCTCTCTCCATTCCAACTGGAGATTATTACTGCAACTGTTGTATTGTATATATAATGAATAAATCAGAAGATATGTAAGATTTGTCAGCTCGTCTCGGTTGGAAAGATTATCGACTAACGATCACTTGCACGTGATTCCAGATAAGATCTGGAAATCTTTAGTTTGATTTAACGCGATGGGATAGACCAACTGGGAAGGATTTATTCCTCTAAATTTCTTGAGGATTGTTATTATTCTTGTAACGAGGGGAAAACAAAGTCAACTTCAACAGATATAAAAAAAAACATATTGTATGACATTCTATAAAAGATTTGCTGTTACTTGTCATTTGAAATAGACATATTTTTCTGACGTGTGATAAAAATAGTCCGTTCAAAAATCGTGAACCACTTGAATTTTTTTAGTTTTTCCATGAAATTCAACGGTTAACGGATCTTTTCGTATGCTAACCGGAGATTATTGAGAAGAATGCATGTCACGTGTACATGTGTTTGACAGTACACACGGTTTTAAGAAAGGTTCTGGAGACGTCGAAGATGATAAACGTGGGGACCTCAATTCACGTCCAGAACCACGTCTCTTTATCGATAGAAAGCATTGTGAAACGGAGTCATCGATCATTTCGAACGATTTTATTAACATTATCGCCGGTTCCAGACGTGCATGGGTGTCCACGACGTTCATCATGTTCGACACATTAATGATAGATGGTGCTCCGGCATGGAATATTGGTTTTTGCAAGCTAGACACGCATACCATTTAAACAATAGAGATTTTTTTGACATCGTGCTCGATAAAGTTAACTGTGCTTTTACGAACATATACATACTGGAAAGTGGTTTGGTTTCATTTCAAGCACGTATATCAGACTACTTTATGTGATGATTTAAAGGAAAAATTGACGGAAGAAAAATGGTATACGGCATGGAGAGGATAACTTCAAGGTTAGTGGGAAAAATGTAAAATTCTTCGGTTGAATATGTTGGTAGAGAATCAATTTTTCAGTTTATCTATGTAAGTAGTATTCTTAAAGATGTTATAAATTGGTTTACATGCAGTCTAAGATTAAAACTGGCACAATAAGTTTAATATTCTCATGAGTGGACACTCAATAGAAGTGACACGAACGGCGAATCATATCTGTTTTTATACTTAATGATCGTTGAATACATTATGAGGTAACTTATGGAAGTAAGCCCTGTTTCAAAGAATTGAATGATGTATAGTATGAAATAACATCTATACAAAATACATTATGCTAACAACTGTATAAAAATACTAACTACAAGTATGTTATACGTTGTATATTAAAATCAAAAAAGGTGGTGGCTGATCAACATTGCTGAGGTGCCTTGTAAATAAGAGTGTTTTGTTGTTTGAATTCCCGAAACGGTTACATGGTAAACAACAGAAAAAGTTCACACATAGTTCTATAATAATAAAGTGTGGGTAAAATAGAAAAACAAACACTGAAGGGAATGACATAAATTGCATCGACAGGTATTGGAATATCAGTGACCCAAAAATATTTTGAAAAAGTTTCCCAAATGTTTAGTGTTTAAAGCTGTAAATTTTTATAGACTCACTCCCTCTTCCGCATCCTCCCTCTCTCTCTCTCTCTCTCTCTATCTATCTATCTATATATATATATATATATATGTATATGCGTATGTGAGTGCTAAAGTCAGAGGTGCTTATGTGTACATGTATGCAATGATTATTGGATATAGAATACAGAAAAAGGCGAAACGAATGAGAATTTTTCAAAATTGTCGAAATATACATATATATATATATATATATATATATATATATATAGAGAGAGAGAGAGAGAGAGAAAGAGAGAAAGAAAGAGGGAGAGAGAGATACAGATAGATTGGATGATTTTAATTGAAAATCTGGATGGAAAGATTGAAAGCATCTTTGACAAATGTATATATTCACAACGGCAAAAGAGTTTTTTTTTCAAGAAACCCCCAATTTTTCATCCAAAATTTCAATTAAAAGGATTTTTTATCCAGCATTTGTAAGGAGTTCCCACCCTTTCTCTATGTCTTTGTGTCTCTCTCCTCTTTTAATTTTCTAGTGTTAATTTAAGATATCTTTATCAATAGAAGAAAAATATTCGAAACCTGGATGTCATCGAAACGGTATCATTGCAGTTTATCGTGTCTACCGCTCGCTTTTGTGTGGGAGAAGTAATAAATGACTTTCTCAATCTATCTTTTTTTATTTGATCTCCAAAGGAGCGAAATATTTAATTTCATAGACACATAAATATACAAACATGGCGTCCAGAAATAATTGAAAGAACCTCAGATGTGTATACGCACTTATGAATATTTACGAATTCGAAGAAGGCGTAAAGGCACTATGCTACGGCGACCAACGCGGATCGAAGTTGCTGGTCACGGCAAGGAAACCTACGCAGAGGTAATTTTGTAAATATATACTTTGCTCAACGTCACAGGTACTGAGGTGTGGCGTTATGGGGGTTAAAGTAATTAAGTTTAGATTACTCCAGTCTAGATCACTTTATTCTAGATCATTTTGGACGAAAATAATCATCTTTGTCCACGAAGTATCTCCAAACGTTCTTTATGAATTACGATGACATTTTATTGAATGCTGACCCAAGGGCTATAGAATAATTGGGGAAATTTAGGGGTGGATCCAGGAATCTTTTCCGATTGAAAAATATTTTTTCAAATCTCTGGATCCACCCTTAAATTTCATCAGTTATTTTTTTGACCGTGGCCTGTTATTAGACAACATTTATTTGGAATTGAGTACTTTTGGAGATAATGCGTGTGGACTAAAATGATTTTGAACCAAACGGATTTAGACTGACGTGTTTTAGACGAATGTGCTGAACCCAATGCTATGGTTAGCAAGTTTGTCTTGCCGGCTGTTACCATTGTGTAGTGTCTTCGGTTCTCACTACTTGCCGCATAATTGTGGACTTGTGTGAAAATTAAGCTATGCTTAATAAATAACTACCAAGCGTAGCGCTGCCTCGTCCTACGTGACACAGTGATGATAGAAATCATGAGCTGTTGCTTTCAAAGCAAAGTTGAGAAGACCCACTCTACAGCAGCAGCATTTCTAAGTATTTACCAAGCCAAACAAAACCTAGTACAGGGGTGCACACCTCTCTTGGGTGCACGTGCCAACATCGGCGATAATCTTCTGAAAAAATCCCTTCACGTTATGGGACGGTCTGAGTAGCAAATATTCTCTGTATTATATTTTGCATTTTACAAAAAACAAAGGGAAAAAATATTTGGAATCGTTCTTGTCTGTTTAGACGATTTATGACTGAAGTGACAATTTTTGGAATGAAGGTAGTTGATTTGGAATAAAAACACTAACAAAAATGATAACTTCTGTATGCCAATAACACGTTTTCCTGAGCCAATTTGGACAAGCGTGCGATTGGTCTGCCATCTTTGAGTATAATAAAGCTGTTATTTAGTATACAATGTTGATCATAGTCTCTAACTATGCCTTGTGAGATAAGCTTGCTATACTCTGCACTGGCATGACTCTCCTATGGATAAGTTTGCTAGGCATCATTTTAGCAGATAATGAATATTCACAAGAACGCGTGTGTAACCTTAGTTCTTTATTCTGCGATGCCTTCTCTTAAATTTATGTGTCTGGGACATAGATTCGTCTCCCATGCTGTTTATTAATTGCAGTAGACTGATTAGTTGCGAGAAGAAAACAATTAAACTTATGAAGAGAAATATATGAATCATAAATCTATCTATCTATCTATCTATATCTATATCTATATATATATATCTATATATCTATATATATATATATATATATATATATATATATATATATATATATATATATTCTAGAAAGCTTTAAAGCTCTAAACATTGAGAAATTTTTTCAAGATTTATTTGTGTTACTTGAGTCACCCATTTCCCAATATCTATCAATGCAATTTATGTAATCTTCAAAAGTGTTCATTTTTTTCTTTGTTTTCCTTATACTTTGTTATCATTGCATAAATTGTCTCTTGTTGGGATCAGCAGTTGTCTACCATGTAACCGTTTCGAGTGAAAACAAAACAGTGATATCAACATGGCACCCAAGCAGTGTTGATTAAACACCACCTCCCTTCATTACATAGTTTTTGTCATAACTTTAGTTTGTCATTCGATATAAGGTTTTATGTGTATTGTATATTGATATTTTTTTATATCACATATTTATTGATTGAAACAAAGGCTGACTTAAGTAAGTCACACTAAAAACGCATCCAATAATGAGGGATCATAAAGTATAACAACAGACATGACTCGCTTTTTGTGTCATTTTTTATCGATATTCATTCATGTGAATATCAAATATATATAAATTGAATACGTACATTTTGGCTACGATGATGGTATACGTTCGTTTCGCTTCATTCAGTTCCTCAGATCGACAATGTAACTGAGCCTTTCAATTGAATATATAGTCAGAAATCAGCTTCCATAGTGATTAGAAATGTTACAATAAAGTAAAGTGTAATTCTTTACCTTGAAAGCATTATATGATATTGTTTTATCAAGGTTTGTAAACCAGGTTACATTACAATTGGTTGCTTTTCATTTAATCGTTCTCCGCTGTTTCATTTATTCATTTTTTTCTTTTCTGTGAAAACAGTTTTATTTGTTTGTTAGATTAAGATATGTTATTTGTTTAAGTAATTCACATCTTCAATTCAAATAATTTACTTGATTTAAAGCATGCTTTTAATTCTTCTATTATATATTTTACAAAAAGGAAATAATTTCCCTAATTTGTTTTTTGGTTGTTCTGGCTTTGAGAACATTTGTTACTTCATTGTATTATTTTATGTCATTTTAATCTGCTTTGGAGTTCTTTATTGTTTTCGGGCAAAGTTTATTACTTGCGTTATTTTGTGTTTAATTCCTTTCACTTGTTATTTCTAATTTTTCTATTCATATACATATTTTTTTCAAATCCATGGTTTTACAATTTGTTTTTCTTTTTTGCGAGCTGTACCGGGGTGTTTAGAGTATTTTTTTTTTCATTTTCTTAGTTTTTAAAGTTCTTTTTTGAGAGTAAATCTCTTCCTGCACCGTCTCAGAGCAAATGTCAAAAATATCCACTCATTAGATGTTATCCTCAATCGTTATTCCAGAATAACAGAACAATACAATAAACTCAATAGCTCCCAAGTCTATATGAATAAAACACCAAAATTCGGTTAATATTGGATTATCATAAAATTCATCAAATAGAAAAGTCTTTAAAAAATTACCAAACTCACCAAAAAGCAAATAATGGTAGTGGATTTGTGAAACATAAACTAAAATTAAATGAGAAAAAAGCAAAAAATATATCAAATCAAACAATCTAATAAGATCCAGTTAAAAAATCTTTCCCATCGAACAACAGATCACGATAAAGTGGAAAATATTTCGAGAAAATGTCCAACTCAAACAAATTAAAATTGTCATACAGTTGCATCTATCACATGAAAATAATAATCTGTACCGCAATGAAAAGATTCTAAATTGAATGAATGATAAAAAAATCGAATAAAAATATGTATATAAGATACAATAGTTGAGAGCCCGAAAAGGCGTACAACAAAACATTTGCCTTATACCAGAAATTCTATACAGAGCGCAAATATGTCCAAAGGCAGACGGAAGTGATTATAAATCGTACATCATCATCCATATTTTATAATCCATCGTTGGACATTTACTTCCCCCAGGATTCGCCATAGTGGCCAAAACAACTGCTCCCACACCAAATTCTTATCTCTTTCATTCTCGGTCTGTTCACTTCTTTCAATGCAACACTTATATATAAAGAAATGGATATATATGATCCGACAGATCATATATAATGTGTTATAACGGATGATCATATCAAATACGATTTGTATATAACGTAATTCATAATCATTTTGTTAGATCATATATATCCATTTTCTAACACAAACACACACGCACACATACATACACACACACATATATAATACATATGGTACGGATCAGGTTTGCAATATAGTATAATATAAAGCAACGTCTGATATGTGATGGATTTATTGCATAGAGTGCTCGATACATTCAACTCTATACTTCGAAAAGTTCACACCTTTTGACATATAACTTACAACCACCAATAAAAATATTCACACTACAAAAAACAATGAAACAAAATGAATAACTCCCCTCGCTCACAGCAACACCCACAAGATTCTCACTAAATTCCCCAAACTAGAATCTAAAAACACAGACAATCATTCGCCTGATGAGGCCCAGAGAGGTCAAAAACTTAAACCTGTTTGTGTCGCAAATCCACATCATATATATATATATATATATATATATATATATATATATATATATATATATATATATATATATATATATATATATATATATAAAGAAAACTAAACATGAGTTAAAGAAATTCGATAGTAAATTTTGCAGGTAAGATATGGCAGCGTTTATCACAATCACATTTGATAGAAAAGGAACTGGGGAAAGTCCCATGTCCAGCGATGGACGTATTGGCTGATAAACATGATGATGATAATATGACAGGTAAACCCACTTGAAAGGGCAAAAGCCTCTTCAAGCAGACACTTCAAAGGAAAGCTTCATCCGACGTTGAGAGAAATGAATGTCGTTCTTTTAATGCTTTGCCAGCTACAAGAAATCGAGTGTACACCTTTTCACAAACGATTGGCGTTGTGTTTATTGCTGATTGGTTTGCTGCCTCAGGCTATGGTAATGCCAACGGTGCTTTCTTTGATGTCTGGTTTGCTCCATTGATGTCGTTCAGGTCCTGAGGTCCTAAGTTCTTTCATCAGAGGAAAGGAAAGTGCTCCTAGCAAAAATACGTGGAAAATCTTATTTCACAGGGGGAAAAAATTGTTTTCAGTTCTTTTTTTTTTATTCACATTTCCGAATGTCAAGGCAAGATTTCCCCGACCAGGGATGATATTTATATGGGCATGAATTGAGTATATTTTGGTTATGCCTGCCAATGTGCTTCATACTGACATAAGATATTTCTGATGTCTCATCTTATTGCGTTTTGAAACCGATATAGCTCGTTCTGTGGTAGGTATGTATAAGGAAAAGTAGATTTGATGCTTTAGGATAATGGATTTTGAATGTTTTGAAAATGATTCAGTTGAGAGATTTAAAAAAAAAAACCTACCCTGCCTTTGCTCCCACGAAACTGCAAATCGGATGGTGGGAATTCAAAAATTAACACACATCCATGATAAAATTATACACGAATTCAGATGATTAGTAACTAATTCGATTTGGAGAGTGGCAGCAATCACAGAACTGGAAATCTATTGAAACGATATACAGGACTGTCCAACCTCACGCAAGAATATGCCATCTAGTAGTGTCTCGTAGACAGGTTGGACAGGAAAGTGACACATGGCTTATAGAAAGCAATGTACTTCGGGAATTTCTGAAAGTCGACCAATTATAGCGTAACGCCCGTATTGTGACAGGGTCAAAGACTGTTATAAATGACGGCCCCGTTCAGTTGGTACGGACAGCACAATGTCCCACGTACATGGGGCGCATGCTTGGTGTAACTATGGATATCCTGATATGTCCAACCGTCAGAATTTCCCTCTCAGCCTTGCTGGTGTAGCCTAGAGGAAAGCTGGAGTGATACGCCTGGTATCAGTTTGGCGACAGGAGCTGCCGGTTGGGTACCCAATTGAGCGTCAAAGTGAGCTTCACTCCACTATAAAGTTGTTTTCAAAATTCCGGAAACTGTTACATGGCGAACAACTTGTGATCCCAACAAGAGAAAATTTACAAATTGTACCATAATAACAATGTATATGCGAAACATGGGGAAAAACAGTGGAGAAAATTACATAAATTGCATTGACAGATGTTGGGAAATGAGCGAATGAAGTGATACACACACACACACACACACACACATATATATATATATATATATATATATATATATATATATATATATATATATATATATATATGTATATATATATACGTAAACATAAAAATAACAAACAAGTTCTGCTGTCTCGTTATGCTCTTATATATGTGTGTGCATATGCACGTATGTGGTTTATTTATATGTTTAAAATACACATTGCTCTATATTATGACATTTAAAGAAATAGATCAATTGAAATGGAATCTATGATTTTTTAAATATTTCATGAGACTCGTGATTTCTTAAACTGTTCCAATACTTCTGCATCTTTTTAATCAAGAGAACGCCGTCTATCAATCATCTTTTTTGTGGATTAATATTTTGCGTGCACTGTCATCATGTCACTCTCAACTGGTATTTCTTAATTTGATAGGCACAAATCTCTCGAGTTTTTATTCAAATTCGAATATATTTGCATATTTTCAGAAATATGAGATATGTTATTTATAATTAAGTAAAAAATATTGGAGCTAAAGAAGTATTAAACCTTATGTTGTTTAATCTATAGTTTCGCGGTACTGATAAGTATTTAATTTTTTCATTAAGTTTCTTACAAAATTACAGTCTGAATTGATGAGTATTTTAATAATGAATACGTATGTCATGTAAATTATTTACGGTGGGACCTATCTGAATATTTTGCTTGATAAATAAATAGAAATGAAGTGTATAATATTATTGGTAAATGTAGTCGTTAAAATTGAACTCGCTAAAATTCTTATCTTTTTTCACATATCGTAATAGATTTTATTTTTGAGTTTACGTTTTGATATCAATTTGCTTTTTTCTACTGAGAAATTTTTAGGTTATTTAAAGCAAATCATTTTGAATTTTTTCTGAGCATAGTATACATTTTTGGTAATGATACTATATGGGTAGAATTCTATCCCAATTTATGATCGGTTTCTTGGTTTATTCTTTCAATTTCCACGTATATCATAATTATGTAGCTAATTTCCATAGTCAGTATTATCGAGTGTCATTTTGTGATAACCATCCCATTTTTACCCGGCATTTTCCGGAACACCTTTCACATATTTCTTCATTATTTTTTTTATTTTCAATTAGATACAGACAGATATAGAGAGAAAATAATACATATATATAGAGAGAAATAAATTGGAGTAGTAAGTTAAATAAAACGATCCTTGAATGCCTATCACATATTCGTTTTGGAATGAATTCACTCGAAAAAAAAGAAAAAAAAACACGGTCGGAAATATCTCCCCCATTCGTCTGAGCAAGTAAGGAACCCAGGTTAAGGAAATGGTCCCGCCTGTCCTGTGGCAAATGGCGATTTGTACAACAGGCTTGATGAAGGTCAAACATACCAATGGCCGAAAGGTCGTGAGGGAGAGACATCAACAAATAAAAATAAATAAATAGTAGGTAATCAAGTCCAAACAATCATTCTCGTGCGATTTCCCACGAGAAGGCAAAATCGTTCCAGCGTTGAGTAAATCGAGTCTCAAAATGCGAAGAATAGCTTCCACGAATTTTTGTAGAAAAAGGAACAGAAAACACGTGTAGACCTCTATTCATAGGTTTATAATGCGCCGGTAACGAGCTAGACGAGATATCGTGGTACAATGATGACCTTCCGGACGATTCAGTACGTTGGCTAAAGATTTGGTCAATAACACTAATGTCATGAAAAAAAGAAAAAAGGAAAAAAAAACATCGTTTATTTTGACCATGACATTGGACAGAATAGCTTCCCAATATAACATGACCTGGGGCACTCTCGTTACTCACTTGAACTGCACGGGGAACTAGGCTCGATTCCACGCCACAGTCATTGAGTTGAAAAACCGTAGCCACCAAAGGTGACAAAAGGTTTTATCCATTTTTTTCCATATATGCCCGTGTTAGTGTGTTTGTGTGTTCCACTGCTCTTTGCCATATTGATTGTCCATGAGACTTGAAAATGGCAACAGTACTCCATTAGACCCCTTTAAAAAATCTTTAAAAAATGAACATTTTAAAGCATTTTAGACTTTATTTCGACGGGTTTAATAATCTCTAGATCTAAAACCTAAATGTTTTTAAATGATCATTTACTCTGTTTACTTTTCTTGGCCCCTCTTATTTTTTCGTCTTTCTATTTTTCTCTTTACTGTACAATTATTTTCTTTTATTTTCTTTCCAACTCTCTTGTCTTGTCTTTATTTGTTCTATTTTCTCTCTTTTCTTGATTCTGGTATGAACATATTTTTCCCCTTCTTCCCTTTTCGGATGCGTCCAAATGTATCTCTATAAGAGGATCTGTAGGTCAGTTGATCGGACTGTCGGTCGGTCTGTCCCTAATATATTTGAAATTGATTTTCGGCACATAGTAGGGAAGAATATTTTTATTCTTTGCATTTTCGCTGAGGATTAGAGAATAAAACTAAATTAGATAGTTTCTGCCCGTAATGCCATGTTTTAAAAATGGGTTCGATTAAATATGAAATTGCAATGTGGAACTGGACCATGACTTCAGGGTCACTTTAAATTACATCATTTAGAGGATAAAAGAATTCTTTGATGATGCTTCAAAAGTTTGATAAACAAAATGATCTAATCTGACATTCTCTCTCTAGGAAGTCACTTTTTTTCCCTCCTGGACTCATATTGAATGTGAAACTTGGCTTTCCACGGGAGAGTGATCTAAGGTGAAATTGTATCAGAATAATATTAAGTGGAATGTGAATGCGTCAATGGACTGATTCACTAGATTTTTTAATATATTTATCTCCTTTTTGTCCATTTTTTTATTATTATTTAGACAGTTCTGCTTTCCACCTTTGTCTTAAAGTTTTTTTGAGATTCGTACTCATTTCTAACGGTTCTTCATTGTTCCCACGTTTCTCCTTTCAAATAGAACAACAGTAGCCATCAAAGGTGGTGGAAGGTTCTATTCTTTTTCTAGATGTGCCTGTGTGTGTGTATTTGTGTGTATGTGCGTTTGTGTGTTTTAGCGGTCCTAACCATACAGCTTTGTGTACAGACTTGAAAATTGGCATCACTATGTCAGTTTTGACTTTTAGAAAAAAAACAAAAAATACAAAAAACATTATCAACTCATTCGGAGCCTTATTCTGACTAGTTTATTTATCAATACATTCTGGAGAATTTCGATGATTCTGGGTGTTTTTTTTTAGTCTTCTTTTGATTTTTCCCGGTGAAAATTCCTAGTGGTGTATTAAATAGAATTTACCCAAACCGTATTCATCCTTCAGTCGAATCTTTTTACACAAGTTCAAATTTCAACATCTTCAAAGCCAAGCAGTTCATCACTGGCGTGTGTCAGCCAAATATAGATCAATGGAGACTTCCCAGAGATTAATACTATCGCTACAAAGCAGGTATTAGTAATAGCAGAAGTCTAGGAAGGGATTTTCAAAAGAGGAACGTTACATAATCATTGTTGTCGGGAAGTCAACAGGTAAAGTGGTGAAAATGTTGATTAATGGCTTCGCTGCTGGTGTATTGATAGATTTTATTACACTTAACGTCTTTCATCTCGTCGGCATCTTTCGAAATCGTCAACCAAAACTTCTCCCCAAACCGTCAACATTAATTTCTTCAGTTTACAAGTTAATTTGATTTACTATACGGCTAGCTGCTTATACGTGTACACACACGCACACACACACACACAAACACACACACACACACACATATATATATATATATATATATATATATATATATATATATATATATATATATATGTATATATATATGTGTGTGTGTGTGTGATGCGTAGGGCTACATCAATGGAGCTAGAGGGATGAAAATTCACTCCTTATATATATTTTTAGAATCCTTGGCCCCGATAGTTTGCTCTAATGGGAAGGCGCCATTTACAATTAGATTGTAGTACATATCCTTTATTGTGTTTCAGGCCGCAATCGCGCTTATTTGTCCGAATAAAGGATTAGAACCTTTTTACCGATTATAACCCAACTAAAGACTAGAGAAATAATCCATTCATTATTCGCCCCCTTTCCAATATTTATAATTGATCACTCCCAACCAGGGTTGTCGATTTGAAGGTGACCGCTCTTTCAATTTTTCGAATCGAGAAATCACTCTCAGATTCCAAAAATTGAACGAAAAAGATATCTGTTGGCAATAATGTACTTTTTAAAAACTGGAACGAAATCTAAGTATTGCCAACACTGGATTCAAGAATTCGAAAAAAAGAAATAGAAAACCCCAGCTCAATTGGCTGAACTGGCACCAACTCAATTCGTACCGAAAGACATTGGTCACATGACCATTTTTTAAAGTGACCAATCAGATCTCTTGAATTCATCCAAACCACTTCCATCCTTTCTTTCTTTCTTTCTTTTTTCCTTTCACCCCTCTCTATCCCAACGCCTTATAATCATTCTTTATTATATTTTCCTTCGAGCTTCTACGTTTGCCTCATCTTCCTTTTTTTCTTCTTCATCCTCTTCTGTTTTGTCAAAATGTAACTCTGTGCTCATGTGTGTCAGTTGCGTATGGCGCTGTTTATCTTGGGAGTGTTCTGTGCTACGGATGCATAAAAACGTAAAGATATTTTGGTCTACGAAAAGCAATGAAAGTTGAAGCCTTCTTAGAACTGTGTAGGGAAGGTAGTTCTCATGAGCATCCGGAGGGGATGCAAGGGGATAAATTTGCATCCCCAACTCATTTTCAACTTATTTTCAATATTATGTAATTAGTTTCGTCTTCAAAATACTCTTAAATAAATCGTTGAAACAAGAGAATTAATGGAAAACAGAATTTGTAGTAGTTATTTTCATCAGCGAATAATAGTATCAAATCCGAACTTTGTTTTTCTTCCATAAATTGTCTCATTTCCCTTTATTTGTTTGTAACATCAAACGAGTGAAACTTTGTAATTTACAAATGGGACCACATTCTCTATATTGCACCAAAAAGGCTTTTACTTTCAGTTGATTTTTATAGACACGTGATTATTTTTTCGTTTTTGTGCATCCTTAGCACAGAGCACACCCAAGATACAAAGTACCATACTCCACTAGTGTGATTACATCCTATCCTGCAAATCATAAGGCTTATTTGATCTGTGAACGTTCGGTTCATTATAATTGAAAACCGGATTTTAGCAAGATTTAAAATTTGGTTCAAACGATTAAGTAAAAATATAAATTACAATTTTTTTGATAAGTTTAAAACCGAGTTTAAGTATCCAGGAGAATCTTCTATTATAATCAAAAGTGTGTTTTCCTTGATTTTCTTGTCGTAATGTTTGACCCTTTTATCGTTAATATTCTACTGAAAAAACTTCTTAGCCACCGTTTTCAAACTATGCACCCTTTCTTGTAAACGGATGCAGTATTTTTTTTTCTTTAACGAACAAACAAAATTGCAGACCTTGGGTATTCTATTATGTCATCATTAGCATCTGGTCGAAAAAAATTGAACAGGGGAAGATTTTCCTTTGATGACGTCACACTTTTCAATGACACTTCTTCATTGCCCCCTTTATTCTCATTCTCATTGTTAAACATAATTTGGACTGACCGACAAACCAACCGACCAAAAAGTGTCTAATTGAGATTTCTGGGCACACCTAAAAGAGAATTTTTCTGTCAGTAACGCTGAACTCCACCCTGGGAGGATGAAAACGTTGCTGATCGAAGTACCAACTACCGAACATTCGAAACTATGAAATATCTAGATTCAGGAGAATATAGATGGAGTTGATAAATCCGTCAAATCAAGCCTCCAAAAACGTCGAAAAAGTTTTATAAAAAACACCCAAACAAACTCAAAACAACAAAACATGTTTTGACGGTGTCTAGAGAAGCCCCGATGCTATGTTCTAAGTAGACAAACAGTATGGCTAGGAACGCTGGGGTTAGTGTAAATTGGTAGGTTCAGGGTTAGTTATTGGCTGGGTTGGAAGGTTTGACGTTAGGGTTAGTATACATATAGGTAGGTAGATCTAGGGTTAGGTTCAGTAGGTAGTAGTTGTATGTAAGTAGGTAGGTTTAGATATTAATCTAATGTTTACAGAAGCGTAACACTACTGAACATTTACACACCTTTTCTAGTTAAATTTGATAAAATAAAATTTCCAATATTGATAGTTTCAGCTTTTATTTTTCCCATAGAATTCCTTTGAAAACCTAGACAATTTTAACCATTCAAAAATGGCCATATTAAAAATGTAGGTACCTGATAAATCCTAATTCAAAATAAAGGCCAAATTCCTGCCGTAGACGAACGGTTAGTAAATGGTTTAATTAATTCTGCAGTTGATTCGATCCTGACTGATATTTCTGGCCTTATACCAAGCTAGATTAACTTCGGGAGATACTGACTGAGGATCAGGAGTTCACTTTTCCCCCGGGCAAATAAAAAATACATCAAGCAAATTAAAAAATTAAACAAATACGACGAGTAAATTTGAAAGTAAGGAATGGAAATAAACAGCACTTACGATGTGGACACTCGTATGCTCACTCATCTGCTCACACACATATATACACATACATAAATATGTATATGAGATGATTATGAATACATTTTAGCAATAACTTTTTTTTTTTTGCTAAAATTTCGACAAAATAATATTAAATTTTCCTCTAATAATAAAATTGTCAGCTAAAAATGAGCCGTCTACTAATAAACTCTCTGTCGATCTAGGGAAATACACACATACACACACTGGTGCACGCCAACATAAACACACATCCACACACACACACACACACACACATATATATATATATATATATATATATATATATATATATATATATTCATACGTATATATATGAATAATGTACAAACGATCATAAAATAGAGGAATGAACGCACTGAATAAGATATAGTTCCAACTAAAATGTCTTCATAATCATATCGGATATAAATTGTCTATTTACTGTTACAACCCATGCACACACACACACACACACACATATATATATACATACATATATATATATATATATATATATATATATATATATATATATATATATATATATAGAGAGAGAGAGAGAGAGAGAGAGAGCAAACAATATACTCAAAATTTGTGAGAGAAATCACCCGACTCGTCTTCCTTGGTTCAACCATCTATCAAGAATGGTGGATTATTTTCACTTTTAAAGTTCCCGTCAGAACATGGATATATATGAATTGATTCAGAACTGAACACTACCAATTTCTATAATGTGATGTACAGATATTCATCCACAGGCATTGAGTTCTTGCTCGCCAATTTCAATTTATTTTTCTCTTGAATAACGACCCCTGCGAGTCCCCATGATTCGCTCTTTTGATAGATTCTAGGCATTGATATCCAATTTCTCGCATTTCCTTGCAAAGATCACCGTGACTTTTCCCCTTTTGTTTAATGCATAGAAACCACGTTGCTGATGTATAAGGAAAAAAATATTTATTAGGGATGAAAAGGAAATAAATCTCCGGGAAGAAAAACATGAAGAGAGAATGATGGATATACAATTTAAACTGGCAAAGAAAATCGAAACGACACAAATGCCAACAAATTATTTACGCCTTTTATCTGCAAGAAAAGAAGCAGAAAAAAATACTTGCAAGCATTTGAATTGATATTTGCACGCTAGCAGATGCAAAGAGAGATTAAAAAAGAAACATTTGATATCATTCCGTCAAAAGAAACGGGCACATGTTTTTTTATTGTACAAGTTGGATTTGTATTAGAGACAGTCAACCAGAACTGTCACCAAAACAGTCACCAAAGGCCCCTTCGATTATCAGGATTTTTTGTCTGGCTGACATCTATGTACGTATTTGTCATATATACCACTGTAATAGAGCTAGAGGGTTGGAAGTTTACTCGTTTATTTGTCTCGAAAAAAAAACTCCTTTTTTTTTTGCATCTTGAAGATACCCGCCAAAATAGGTTTTTAGTTGAGAATTTCGTTCTTGATATAAGTTTCTGCTAAATTGGTCCCATTTTCCGTTTCCAGCAGCAATCACACTTAATCTGGAAACAAAAACAAAAACGTCTTAGTGATCACTGCTCATCAAAGATGCAGGGTATTTATTCATTGATCACCCAATTTTCAAAATTTTCAAATAGATCACTTCAAACACGACATGCTACCAAGAGACATTGGTCACGTGAAAATTTTTATTGAGTAAGTAACAAGACCTGTTGAATAAGTTTCCAACATTTTTTGACAAAACTTTCATCCCTATAAAGAAATAACATCATTTTTCGGTTATCAAAGTATTTTTCTAGCTTTGTAGGATCTCGTGTGATTTACATTTGGGGCCAATTCGAAGGTTTCGTGCGTCCCCGCAGAGACTCAAATTTTGAGCGAGTATTTTGTCCACCCTAGACTGAAAATGTGAGCTCATGGTTGATTGATCTTTTAAATTTACCCCCTAAAACTTCAAGACCTTACCCTTCTGAGTTCTACGCCCCAGGCGGCTGTCTAGTTTGGTCTAATACTGGCACCGGCTCTGCATACATCAGAAGTATTCTGCTACCCGTAGTCTGCAGAACATTAGTCAAAACAAAAATTCAATGAGACAGCATCAGAATTGGGATATTGTGATTGAGCAGTAGGCCAATGAAAGAAAAAAAAAGAAAGATCTGCATCTCGATCAGATCTAATTGGGTCCCATTAGAAACAATACTGGTAGCTTCATCACATGCATTATCATAACAGAGCAGTCAGAAGAAAGACAGTTCTCAAACTAATCGACCAATGTATAGAAAGCATTGGACAACTGAGAGGTTTGACATACCGTTAGTATTTTTCCTGCAGACAACTTTTGAAATAAGATCTACGCAAATAAAAGTCCATGTTACATACAATTAGAATTGATACATTCCTTTGGTTGAGGATGCACACTCTGTATAGAATCATGTACCACTATGTTTAACATTCAAAGCCATATTATCAGAACTAGCGCAATGCCCCTTACAAAATGCATGTTTGGAAGGGGCCGGACTTTATAGAAGAGTGGAGCAGCCATATAATAATTTTCCATCCATCGCACGGTTTTGAAGTATTTCAGTTACTTATCTTCCGGGTTGTCAAAGTTATATGCTATATCCAAGTCAGGTAAGTCAGGAGCAATAATTTATATAAACTATGGAGAAAGATCTATAATTTTCAATATTCTTTATTTACAATAGATATCTCGAACTGCAAATCAAAAAACTTAAAACTGGACACCATGCTGTCTTGTATCATTTGTCGGGTAATTTTGAAACAGACAGATAGACACACACGCACACACACTATTGCAGGAGGGTTAATAATTATATAAGTTTGTAAAAGGAGCGATTTCCCCCAATCTCTGGGATCGGTGTCTTTTTGTCGAGTACAATAAAGATGAAAACTATTTAAACGCGTGCATAATAACATACTAGATAGATAAATAGATGGATTAAGGTTGTCAATTCAGTTGCGAGTTGTAAATTTTCCGATTCTGAATATCACCCTCAAACCGAAAAATTGAAGTAGAAAACACTCCAATTGACAAGACTGGACTGAAAAACATGGAGTAAAACGAATGTAAGTATTGTCAACACTTTAGGAAGAAAACATACAGAATGCAACAAAACATCTAAATTGGTAACCCCTAGATAGATAAATAGATAGATAAGGGAAAAGATGGTAAAAGAAATGAAAAATATATGTGATGAATATCAATGTAATACTTAAGGGGCTCACGCATTTCCTGGCAAGATCTCTGACTTTTTATCAAAACCTTCTTTGCTTAGAATAAATATCAGAAAGAAACAAAACTAAATTCGTTTTTCCAACTGAAATGCATAAAACATTATTTGCTTCTTAGATTTACATTTTGAAAAGAATATAATTTTCCGGAACTTCAGTTTTCCCTTGGCGAAAATACATGCAATTATTTTACATTCTTGAAAAAAAAAAGAAGCTTTAAATTCATTTTTGTCCTCAATTCTGATCAGTACTGGTCATGTGCTGCAATTTTCGAATAAGCAAGAAATATCTGAATGGAAAACAGAAGTTGATGCACATATTTTGTCAAATCATTGGAAGGATATTGAACATTAAATATGAAAATTCGATGCCTAGAGCACTGTTTCCAAAAGTAGATTCCGCAAAACAATTCTCGGATTCCGCGAGATAAGGTGACTTTTAATAAAATCTGATAAGAATTTATTTTATGAGAAACGGTGTTCACCATTTTTAAAATGATCAAGTTGGTGACGTGGAAACAGAAATTGATTTTTTTTCAAGTTTCATCGACCATCTGTTGTCCATATAAATAAATTTGACTTCTAAAACATTTTTTTTTCATTTAATGTAATCTAAAAAAAAAAGGTGGTAGATTGAATGTCTATATTATGTTGCTATGCGATTTTCGGAAAATCGTATAAGGGTTCAATGGCAAAAAAAAAAAAGAAATTAAGAACTATTGGCCTTAAAAAAGACAAATCGATGATATATATATATATATATATATATATATAATATGAGCTGTGGAGAGTGAGACGTGCTGTGTGTGTATGTGCTTTTAGGAGTAATAGGTTTGATGTGGGACCTGGGTCCACCATCGGGAACTTTGCTTTGTGAGCAAAAAAATGTATCCAGGCTGCCGGGGGCATCATATATATATATATATATATATATATATATATATATATATACATACATACATACATACATACATACATATATATATATATATATATATATATATATATATATATATATATATATATATATATATATACATATATATATATATATATATATATATATATATATATACTCAAAACAGGCTACATCCCCCGCTAGTGTCCCTTTTTAAGAATATAAAAGCAGGTGTTTTTTTTTTTTTGCTAGGAGCAAGGGTCTTGACTGAGTGCCTCCCTCTTTTTATGGTATATAATTCAGACCTAGGGTCCAAGCTACTACACTGTTAGATGATAACTCTGAAGGGTAGCAAGACAATTATAGTCACGCATATCTACTATAGTGAATCTCTGCACAAATTTGAAGGCAGCTACGGTGTATCTCTGCGTAAAAACCAGAGAGCGGTACACTCTGGAAATTCTGTGCTTGAAGCTGTCGACAGTCTTACAATCCCAATTTTCCTTCGGAGGGACATTAGAACTCTATAGCTAGTACGGTATCTATCAATTGTGGGTTGTCCACTACCTGTGGCACATCTGCAGGTCAGCTTTACGGTCAGAATACCTCCACAAATGGACAACAGACTCCCCAGCTAGCTTGTATCTGTCTCACCCACGACCTTGGAATCATGCTCCTATCTTTGCTATCTCGCTTCTCAATAGGAAGCTAACCCTACCGGCTGGGATCAGCCCTGGGCAAACTTGCCTTGCCTTAAATAAAAAGCCATTGCTCAGGCTGGAGGGATATTCTACACAAAGACCCCGCCGCCTATGATTCTAAACGTGGAAATTTCCCAAACAATCTTCACTTGTCCCGCTAAGCCATTCATCCATTATTATTATTATTATTATTATTATTATTATTATTATTATTATTATTATTATTATTATTATTATCATCATCATTATTAAAACAAGGGGCCTTATGAACGTTGTTGAAGACTGGAAATCGCTTCAAGTCTCCTGCCCTCCTCCACACTCTTCCAGGCGTTTAGTTTGCAGTTTCAGCCAAGTTGCCTGGTGGTCATTGCTGAAAACTGGATGACGATAAATTTTTCTGTTTCCCGTCCTCCTTTCAATGTCCTCACATATCACAGTAGTCCTATGGTTTGTACTTTCTCATCCCACGTGCCTCTGCATCCTGGTTGTCTATTGCTGATGACTGGGTGTGGTTAGTCTCATATATCCTTTACTCTCTCCACTATTCGTCCATCCTCATCATGACAGCCCGAAATATGTACATTAGAGCAAACCATGTCAAAGCAAAGATCGACAGGACCAAGAGAAACATCAAATGCCATTTCTGTAGAGAAACGTTCGTAATGATAAACCACATTACCAGCGAATGTTGTAAACAGCCTAGAAGGAGTGAACAGGTACGGCAGAGTAGCGACAATCATACACTGCAGACCATGCCAAAGAATATGATTCAAACATACAAACATTTTTGGTACCAGCACACACTAGGAAGTAGAAGCCAAAAATTACTTGGGGACCCCGACATCCAAACTGACCACCCCATCAAAGAAAATCATGTATTGTGATTGTACATATGGAGAGAAGGAAGTCACAAATCATAGACGTTGAGTACCAGGACTTGGCCCAGGTGCTTAAAATGATGTAGACGATGAAGGCCAGGGTAGTAACAATAATAATAAGGAGCTGTGCTAAATACTTTAAAGTCAAAATCGAAGGAACTATATATAACAGTAAGGGTCGAGATTAAGGGAGCAGACCATGGTGCTGCTGGGGGTCTGCTCAGACATAGAGGAGAGTGTTGATAATATGAGACTTACTACCTCCAGATGCCAGCAACATCCTAAAAGCTAAGAAGAAAGTAAAAGCAAAGCGGGAGAAATATGGTGAGGTGAAAACCATAGCACTGCTGTGATATGTGAGGTCGCCGAGGGGAAGGCTGGAAACCTGTCAAAACTTACAATGGCTTAGATTCTTCATTGTGGACAACTTCACACATCAGGAGCTGTCGAGGAGAAAGAAAAATGATTAACTCATCTAAGCTTGAAAAGATGGATTTAAAGAAGGAAAAGCGTTTGATGTTAAACTAAGAAGTCCGCAGCCTATTTCAGACTAATGATATTTTCCATTGCCAATGCTCTTAATTCAATAGCAAAAATAACAATCACATAGATCAAACAGTACACAGTGAAAATTTTGGATTGAAATCCAGCTAATAATTATGCATAAGGTTATGGACTTTTTCATCCATCCCCGTATATATCACTATGCAGTACTAGCAAACTTAATACTGGGTTATTGAAATCAGGAAAAAGATTGAGAGAAGAATATTACAAGATTGTGTTTGTCCTCATGTAATATACATACTGGTCACTTTATCGGTATTTACCGGCCAACGGCTGCATAGTCATGACGTGCACTCAAGCGATGTGACTAGCGACATATACGATTTCTATTCAACCCCAACTGCTTATTGAATATGAAAGTCATCTCCCCCGATCACACCAACAATACATTTTTAGTTAGGTTACGCTATTGATTTATTATAACATGATTTTTTTGTCGGTTTGAAAGCTTTGATGTGGCAATGAAGATTTCATGTTCTCATTGTCAAACTGTGCGACTGGATTTAACAGTTTTATGATTCCTATTATAATAAATGCTGAAAATTCTTTTACCAACATTTTCCTGTCATCTACTTAATGCTTTCAGTCTTTTTATTTCATCTCGTCGAAATTCCAATGAGTGATACGATTCTAAGTGGATTATTTCGAGTGAATGTCAAAGCAAAGACTTGGCGATGGAAATAGATGTATTGATCGACCCCAGGAAATAAATCTTGAGACAATATTCTTTTCCATTCTATTGGCACATTCAATTTACTCAATCATCATCATCATCATCATCATCATCATCATCATCAGCAGCAGCAGCAGCAGCAGCAGCAGCAGCAGTAAAAGCTTCCTAACTTCTGTCACAGGATAGAGATTTTCTACGAAATTCGCCAGAACTCTTTATCATGGATGTCACAGAGCCAGTACTTTCCGAATTTGTCTAGTTCTTCTTACCATCTTATATTCTTCTGGCCACGGTTTAGCATGTGATATCTGGGGACCAATCCTGATGTCCATCCGTTTTTAACTTTATTGCAACATGGCCAGCCCATTGCCATTGAGTTTTCTAATGGTTTCTATGATATCTTCAGTTTTCTCCCTGATATAATGCGCTGTCTTATAGCTGCACGTGAGCATGATTTTTTCATTCGCACGTTGCATGGTTCTCAGTTTTAGGGTTAGTCTCTTGGTTAGGTTCCATGATTCAGCCAAATAGTTGACTATACTAGGGATGCATTTATTACACACCCTTCTTTTTAGGACTTATTGTTATTAGCTAGCCTTAACGAAAGCTTGCCATCCACTCTAGGATGGTAAACTCCTGGTAGATCAATGAAAAAACATACAACTCAATTCTTTTGATGAAAAACATCGTAAAGCCAACAGTGAGCGATGTGTATTCACGATATGGCAGTCAAGATATGACCAAAAATAAAGGTATGAAATTAAATTAAAAAACAAACCATTCAAGGAGACTTCATGGAGAGGTTTTGGGGAAGTTGAAAGGTCTACAAAGTCTCCAAACCTCATTACCATTGAATTTTATCTGTTGTGATATCTGAAGACAGAAATAACCCCCACGGAATGAAAGCTACAGTCAATGATGGGATACAGATATCAGCAGGACACACTCTTATGCAAGTGATGCAGAGGTTACTTGTGACTACCCTCTTCTGTAGGATACATATTTTTTCTTTTTTTTTAAGGAATTGAACTTGAAACGTCATCTGGCTTTTTATTGGCCCCGATATATATTTAACCTGTTCAAAGATAATAGTATGCCCATGCTGTGAAGAATGATGACATACATGGAATTAAAACATTGAAACAGTGGTTCTCAAACGGCTAAATGAGAAACGAACTCACGCTGCACACCTACCGTAAAAATGGATACATACATATATATATATATATATATATATATACATATACACACGCACGCACGCACACACACACACACACACACACACACACACACACACACACATATATATATATATATATATATATATATATATATATATATATATATATATATATATATGTATATATATATCACTTGAAATTTTTGAAAAAGCTTTACCAGAGAAGTAATCGAATAGGAGTAAGGAAACACAGCCATACATATCTGAAAATTCAATATATAGTCTGGAAAGCCTATATATATATACGTATATATATATGTGTGTGGGGGGTATGGGTGTGGGTGTGGGTGTGTGTGGTTGCAATAATGATTTTAAAAAACACAAAAGCTCTGTCTCATGAATCGTGGCTTCTCCTTGTTCAAATACTTGCCAGCAGTACCGTATATAGAACAGGTAGAATTCCCTCCGCTTGTGTCAAGAGGATGTCGAAGATGATGAACGTTGTGGACCCCATGCACGTCAAGAACCGTCTCATTATCGATGGAGACCATTTTTTTCCAATCATTCCGATGCAGAACCGTCGATCATTTTGAATGATACTTTGTTTTTTCTGTCGCCAGTTTTTGGCGTGAACGGGAATCCATAACGTTTATCATGTTCGACATCCTCTTAACCTTCACAAAAGTCTCTCGGGCCACTTGTGCACGTGACATGCATTCTTCTCCATAAACTTCACTTACCATACGAAAAGATCTGTTTGTTTGTTTTTTTTCTTTTCAATGCGATTCTTTACAAAAAAAAAAAAAAGAAAAGATGTCATGACTGCAAACCAAAAAATCCCTGAGTGAAACGACTTTTCGTTGCATTGAAAAGCCATTTTTTCGATGATAATATGAATTTCCTTGCAAAAACAACAAATAATTTATAAACGCGGAGAAAATTTTGACAGTAATATCTCAAACATCCCCGACCGTCATTTTAGATATTTGAGAAAGAAAATTGGGCAACGCAAAAGATCAAATATATATATATATATATATATATATATATATATATATATATATATATATATATATATTTATATATATATATATATATATATATATATATATATATATATATATATATATATATATATATATAAATATAAATATAATCAGCAATAGTGCTTTTATTGAAAATAATTCCAAAATTAAGTAGTCTAGTCTCAATTTGGGGTGAATTCACTTTTTCGAGAGTCTTGAAAAATGGATAAGAAGATTCATAAGATGTTTGCACTTTAAAATGGGACACCTAACTAATTATATATATATATATATATATATATATATATATATATATATATATATATATATATATATATATATATATATATGTGTGTGTGTGTGTGTGTGTATCACCTACAAATCACTTTTTTTGATAGAAAGGTAATTTTTCGTCTTTGCCGAACAGCACGATTTCATTATTTTTGGTCGGATGTTTCCGTACTGTTTTACATACCATAACTGTACTACATCAGATTTTGCAATAATCAAAGCTTCGCAAATCAAGGTATTTCTGTCCATATATTTGTTGTACTCATTCATTAGAATATTTTTATCCGAATAAGATTGAAAATAGATATTAAATATGCTAAGCTTAGTAAAAGAACAAATGTTCATGGGAAGTTGCACTAATCCAGCACCAAGAAGCGAATACCAGTCACCCTTGGTTATAATAAGTTCAACACTTGGTATTCACCTGAATTTAAACACTGGAGCCAATTCAAAATATGCATCTGTTTCAGCCACAGACAACATTTGAGTCTGCCAGCAGTTAGGTTCTGTTTGCTTAACAGAGCCTGAAACCGTTGAAATTGGATCATTCGAATGCGCTGATTTTGACACATTGCTGTCTTTTTCAAATATTGAAATGTTCAGTTTTTTTTTGCATGAATTCTCTTAATTCTTTTCAACTGTGAAAATTTTGCACCCATGCTGATCAACGTTAAAGATGTCGGATAAATGAAAAAAAAAAAAAAGGAGAATTCACGAAACAAGAATAGAGCATTCCAGTATTTGTAAAAAGAACGGTGGAGAATCAAAACTCAGTTGTATTCAAATGATACAATTAAAAAAAACTCAATGATTATCTCCCTATTTATTTTTCTGTTTCCTTGTAGTCCTTATCACGCAAGATGTGGCCTCCTTGCCTAACTCTTTTATTTCTCTTATTTTCTTACTTATGTATGTTTTCATTGTTATTCTAATCTATACATAAAACCATTCAAGTTTTCATATGTTGATGTTTGAAAAAATAATAACTATTCTATTCTCACCATTAAAAAAACTAGAAGATTTCCTGTATTTTCTTCCATTATATCATCCTCATTTTCGTTTATTCGATCTTTGTAAATTTCATTCATACATTGTATCTTTATATTTTTTTCTCTCTCAGTCTTTGTCTTACTTTCTTTCTATCATTTATCACTTATATTTCGTTCTTTGTTTATAGCGAATAACATATTTTCTTTTTTCATTTTCTTCTCTCTTTGTTCATTTGTGTGTGTGTGTGTGTGCACGTGTTTATGTGCATCTGATCACATTTTAGGGCTACAACCATGAAGCTCTCTATGGGTACATCATCATCATCATCATCATCATCATCATCATCATCATCATCATCATCATCATCATCATCAGTCTTTTAACGTCCGTCGTTGGCCATTGACCTTTCCCAGGATTCGCCACACTTCTCAATCATGGGCATCGTGGAGCCAGTATTTCCTGAATTTGTCAAGTTCATCCCTTCATCTTGTGTTCTGTCGGCCTCAGTTTCTTATGTGATTTCTAGCGAGCCATGTTGTGAGACATGATGTCCATCAGTTGTCTTTCATTCAGTCCATCAGTTGTCTTTCATTTGTACATCAGTAAGGACCATCTAAAACCTTTTTTCAAGAACCTTTTTCAAAACATCTATTTTGGGAAAATAATTTTAGATTATGATTTAGTTTTTCAAAGATAATGTTTGAGAAAATTCTAAATATTTTTCTTAGATTGGTTCCGGTACATGTGCAGGCTACGGTGATTCATTAATGCAAGGTTGGAATATCTATCTATCTATTTTTAATCTTACTTTGAATCTTTTTATCAACCATCAGTGATATCATAGATTTCCTCAGTTTTTAAGAAGGTCTAGCTGGCTAGAGAAGTAGCCTAATCGTTGATCACCTCTTTTTCATTTTCTTTAAATGACCACCTTGAACATAGCATATTGCCAAAAGTCATTCGTCACATGAAGATTTCTATTGGGTGACTCACTAGATCAGACATTTTTTCTTTCTTTTGAATAACACATCTTTTTTTCAATTTTATTCCTCTATCTATCTATTGTTTGAATTTCACTCTTTTGTTTCATTATACTCATCTTTAAAATCCACTTCCCCTTCTGTAATTCTATCTGTCCTTCTTCCTTCCTTTTTTTCTTTTCTTCTTCTTTCCTTTTATTTTTTTTTTCTCTCGTCCTCTGTTACTGTCTTACCTCCTTTCTTTTTTCCTTTCTTTCTTAATGTCTTACCTCCTTTCTTTCAACCTTTCTCTCTTTTCATCTTTCTTTCATTTCTTTTCTTTCTTCATCTATTCCCACTTAAACGCTCCTAATAGTACCTGACAGAAAAATCTGATTCGGTATAACATCCCATTATTCGATCGATGGCTTCAGCCGTAGCGAAATCCCCTTCTAGGCAGATATCAAAGATTTCTAATTAAATCCAACCTGCAACTATAACTAAATCTCCTTAGTAAAGAAAAGTGAAGCGCCCATTATCCTTCGAATACTGGCGCATCTGTTGAATTATTTCAACCAAGGAACATTCCAAATGGTTGTCGACCAGCGGAAGTGCGCGAACCTTCGCCCGCTTATTTCGTACGAATCAATACGTTTCAGTAGCGGACGTTACTGCAAAATTAATGAGGGCATTTCTTTTAAAGCATTGCAACCTTGGAACTTTTTCTGGGTTCTTTTTTCTTAAACCTTTTTTTATTTTATTTTTTAGCAACCTTCAACCAAAACTGTCTACATGAAGATAGGCAACATCGGCATAGATCTCTTCAGTTTTGATGGATTTATGGTTGGCTAGCTGACTGGCTATCCATCCATCCATCTATCTATCTATCTATCTATCTATCTATCTATGTGTTGTTTGTACAGGCAGCAGAAATGAAGGTAAAAGGTGAAATTTTCTACTTTTATGCCTTATTATGTCTTGTAAAAATGATTCCTAACCAGACATGTTATTTTTATTTGCTAGAACAGTTGATTCCTTGTATTTGCCAATTTCATTCCCCAATGTCCGGAATTTCCCAATGTCATTTGAGCAAAAAGCATGATATATAAAAAACCTATGTAATTCTTTTGAAACAATTTATAGATATATTTCATTTGAGATTTGAATTGAGATTATCTTTAAAAATAATACTGTCAGCCTACTGTTTCAAAGTGTGGGTAGGAAATATTTTTCGGTAAAATTGATGGATCAAGGTTGAACAAATTGGTTCATTGTTACAAATAGAGAGAAAGAAAAGACTTAGTAATGAACAGCAACCACAACAACAACAACAACACCATACAAGCCAACAGACCAGATACGATAATAAAAGATTCCCAAGACCATGGATGTTATATATTTGAATCTTATAAAAACATATCAGTATAAGGATTGGAAAAACGACAAGGATTAACCCTTACAGAAAAATAGTACCAGTTCAAACAGAGACCGTCCAGGAAAATAAAAGCCAAAATTACTCTGACATCCGAAGTGACCACCTCATTCAAGTATGGAGATCATATGTGAGAGTTGTGCATGAGGGGAAGAGAACCTGCCGAAAGATAGACGTGGTTGTGCCTGCAAATCATAGAGTGAAAACTGGTAAAAAAGTATCAGGACTGAGAATTGTTTAGAAATTAACGTCAGCGTACACCGAATAGCAAGCAAACTTGGAACATAGAAGTCTTTGAAGTCAAGGTTGAAGGAGTTAGGGTAAGAGGAAGATATAAGACAATGCATGCCATAGCGCTACTAGGATATGCAAGAATACTGGGGAGTGTGGGAAATAAAATATTAGCGCCCTTAGTGATAAGCTACAACGGGGAAAAATGGTATAAGTATTAGAAAAGTGGGGGAAGGACTAGATTGCAGAAATCAAAACACTGCTGTGTTACGCAAGGACAGTAAAAAGGGGACTGGCAACCTATAGAGACTTGTCACTCAGTCTTAAACGATGACTCTTTGGCAACTGGTCAAGAAGTTGCAGACCACAGCACCATTGCAGACTGTGGGAATGTAGGGAGGAGGACTTGAGGCTTGTGGAGACTTTTTATCACACAATCTTTGATTACTGCCACTTGGCAACTAGTGTGAAAATGCATTCAGATAATTTCCCGCTGACAATTGCAAAGCAACAGTGAAACGAAGATTTGAACTCGTAGATATAAAGTAATAGGGCAATTGTCAAGCATCATTCATCGGATAGTGGATAGAGTCAGTAATCCTGGACTAATTTGTTGAGGTCAGTTTTCCTGGGACCATAGTCATTAACTAGGTAGCTGTTTTAGTCACTATTATTCTTCATCTTAACATTTTTTCAACTGTGACAGAATACCAAAAGGTTTTCCCTCCAGACCAAATTTAAATAGGTTATAAGAAAACAAGAATAAAGAGAATTGGCGAAAATAACTTTCTTTTTTACTTTTCACGTCACACTACGTCATATAGTTCTTTTTAAATCAATATTCGAAGTGGAGAAAATGTGTTGTGAGTAAAAGCTTTTGTAATTTAAGAAATTGAAATGTTTTCAATCATCTCATTGTCAGCGTGATGTTATAACGTATACTGTATAGGGAACACAAATAGATGATACAATTGAAAATGTAAGTAGGCTCAAGAAAAGCAGCCAGTATCCATTTTCAGAGCATTGGTTTTTTGATCAATTGGAAACAAATATTATAATTAATTTTGACTGGTTCCTATTTTCATCCACATTTTCAGCTACTGTTTATTACATCTTTCAATCTGACCGTCCACTGTTTAATCGTTGCCGTTGGATTGCGGTCCGATGCAAAATTGTGATGAAAAAAAAAACTTAAGATTAGGAGGAAGGGAAAAACAAATCAGAATTGATAATAATGTAGCAAAACTTCATCGAAGAATAAAATTTGAATGATTTGCGATATTGTTGTATGGAAACGCATAATTTTATTACAGAAACAAATCTCGCCAAATGCTATCAAAAATTGTGTAAACCACGTTGCAGGTTTTGTACAATTGGATTTTCTTCCTTTATTTCTTCTTTCCTGTCACGATCGGAACCGCCAAACTGTTCGGTTGCCACTGTTAAATCTGTCCTCTATTCTGTATCCATCTCAGGTGATCTATGTAATGCTTTCATGACATTTATATGTCGTGTAATCTTTTATCTCTCTCTTATCTTTCTTTGAAAACTCCATGCATGGATTTGTGCCCTTTTTATCTACGTATCAATCGCCTCTTTCGTGTGATCTTTATCAAACTTCCTTGGTGTCACCGGCCAGAACTGATGTGCTTTGATCACTTACCGGAAATAACCTGCAGGAGAGTCATTGGTGTCTTCGTGGTTAGGTCAAGTAACCCGCTCCCAGAGATATCGGTTTCAACAGTCAGCTTTCTGGAATTAGTAAAAGAATGAGACGTCAGAATGATACCAAGATCAAAATAAAATGTAACACCTTACCTTACTCAGGTAATGAAGTAGTTTTTCTGAGGCTGCCTTAATGGTCGCAGGTTCGATTCTTGCAGTAGTACCATCTCTTTTAGTGGTTTAATCTATTTATCTTGTCTCGGGCCAATGATAATTTCACCTCGTAATGATGGGAGATCATTTTGAATAGAGTTTTGAAATGTTATAACGCAATTTATAATTATTTTTCAGATCAGGTATCTATTTTTTAAAAAAATATAATAGCCTGCATTAAAAGAAAGAAAACATTGACAAGGAATAAACAGAATGAAAATTTGGAGTTGAAGTAGTTATTGGGACCTCTGTATTACTATCCGCTATTTAGCTCAATGGTGATATCAACTCTTAGTTAAAGCTGCAACTAAATGGGTCCCCAGTTTGATTCCTATGAAGGCCTCAATTTTCCTTATTGTTCTTTTCTATTTACGTTGTTTAGGTCTAAGGATATTTTCACAATGTAATGACGGGAGATCAGGAGATCATTTCAAATAGAGTTTCAAAATGATATGACACGATTTAGAATTATCACTGTCGAATTGTATATCGGTTTCTTTTTATGTGTATATATATATATATATATATATATATATATATATACACACACACATATATATATATGTATATATATATATATATATGTATATATATATATATATATATATATATATATATATATATATATATGATTATTGAACTTATGAATACCGCAACATATTTGATTTTCGAATGATATCATGACGAAATAATCACTCAGAATGTGCTAGTTTCATTTTTTCCTTAGTTTTTAGTTACTTCCCTTACACCTGTCGTTTCTGTATATTATATGAATATATATTTAATCTTACTGGTCTCACTCTAATTATTATCTTTTCAGAAAATCACGGATAAAAAAAAGAACGTAAACGCCATAAAAGTTAATGAATGATAAAAAAGAATGCAGATCCCATAGAAGTCAATGAACTTTTCTTTTCAAAATTCAATCTAAAATGTTCTTAGTAGATGAATTAAGACCACTTGATTTTGACCCTCAAACTGAGGACTGTGTAACATGCACATGAATAAATCATGCTCAACCTCACATGGAGAGATCACAAGACAGCACAATGGTTCAGAGGAAAAAAAAAGGAGTCCAAGATAATATAAAATCCATCAGAAAACTCAATTGGCAATGGGCTGGGCAAAAATGGCAGACAACAGATTGACATAACGACTTACAACCTATATCTCAAAAGATCACATGTATAATCGTTGCCAGCAGACTACAAGATGGAGAGACGAAGTTAGAGACTCTAGTTTACAAAGTATAGGCTCCGTGACGCCCATGATTGAGATTCTGGTGAATCCTAGGGGAGAATATGTCCAACGATGAACAATAAAAGTGTGATGAAGATTATTCTGAATATGATTCCGATTCTCTTCCGTAGGGCATATGCCTCTAATTTCACTTCGAATTTCTTCATTTAGAACCGTAAACACTTATCCAAAACTCCTCCCGACCTTTCCAAACAGTCAGAGAGTCTTCCTTCGGGATTGCTATCAACTGCCGAGTTTCTTTTGCCGTCATCTCGACCACGGCGTGGAATCGTCTTTGAACAGAGATTTTAGTTTTGTGGAAAAACAGATATCGTTGTGAGTTAAATCAAGACTGTATGTTTGGGTAGATGTGACTTTCTAGGTGATGCCTAGGCACAAAAAGAAAAAAAAAAGCACGAGACGTGAAGAATGAGCTCATTGTTAATGTTGCAGTCAAATAATACTTATTCACTCATTGACATCTCACTGCTGACTGAGAGACTCCACGAGAGAGTTGCTGTTTACGCAGTTGAATGTAACCCCTAAACCTAACCAGAACATAAACCCCTACCCCTGCCACCGGTTTGAGTAACGAAATAAACTCACATAATCAATTGCAACTGGTTATCGGAACATGGGTTTGGTGGGAACTAAAGGGTAAACCCTCAAATGCTGTGCCAAATATATTTTCCTTATTTCGAACTTTTGACAGGATATGTTTCTCGTTTGAGCAAAACTACGTAAGTTAAACAAATTAACTGATCTGGAAATCAACAGAAAAGCTTTACTAGACTGACTGTATAGGAGAAAAATTGAATTGTTTTGATACCCCATGGGTGTTCAGATTTGACTCTAAATCAATATTACGATTTCAGTTTTTAGCCGTCGAGAAAGACTTCAACTTGAGCTTTTTTTTCTTATTATTCTAAAATCATGGATGATGTCTTATGATGGGGACTAACAGAAAAACGTCCCGTAGCTCCAAGATCTACGGACTTTTGCAGTTCTGAATTTTAAAATGATTCAGTTTCCATCAGAGAAGAAAGTAAAACCAGTGTTATACAGGATGGCACAAAAGTCACAATGATTTTTTTGGAATTGTTTTCAACAAATTAAATGTGTAAGCAAGGAAATTTCAATTGATCTACGTGCGAATACTTTTCCCTTCAAATCCCCGACATTTTCACCTTCACTAATTCTTGCTTGTTCAATATAATTCTGCATAACATTTTCTAAAGAATAACTACTCCTCTGTTTACGTCGGTGTGACTCGGATGATGGTGTCTGTACGTTCAAATAACGAGTATCTGCTCCTAGGGTAAGGTATTCAAAGTAAAATCATTTTCATCTTGTTTGTTGCCCAGTTGTATATTTTTCCATGATGGATTCCCAGTTCTTCTATACATGTGAGCAGCGGTAATCCCGAAAAAAAAATTAAATAGAATGAGTTATGATAGTTTTAAACACTAACACGACTTTTCATCACCCTGTATTATTCAAGTTGTTACTATGTTAAAATAAACTGATTATTTCCCTTGTACGATGTGCAAACAAATTCAATATGCAAATAATTCGTGTATGGCACGGTTTGAATTTGAAACATGCAAATTTATCATGAGTTGGATGGGCTGCTATTAGGGAAATCTAATTAAAGACTAAATGGCGAATTATGATTAATGGGACATTTTTAGATCATCTCCCCCTCTCATAGAGCTAAAATAAAACAGGTCTGGTAAGTCACTCATTAGAAACCGACATGTGACCAACGTCTTTTGAAAGCATGCCATGTTGAGGATGATCAATTCCAAAATTGAAAGAAAGGACGATTTATGAAAAAATCTCTCCTCTCGCCTTCCATTTGCGCAGTGTGAATTTTCAAGAAAAAAAAAACGCGAATGCTACCAGACGTAAAATTGGGGACTAATCTATCATGAACTTACATTGACTCCTACATCGACACATATATAGATAGATAGATACCTACCTAGACCCACGTAGGGACCGAAGAAACCTATTTTGATGGTGAATGTATTTGTTGTGGTGTTTAATTAACTAAATACCCTTAGATTGTGCAGTTTCCCTTTTGGGATTTGATTTTCCAGAAAGCAAAAGCGATTTTCCTGGAGTTTTAATTTTAAGGAATCGAAACGAAATAACGCCAATATATGCAATTCAATTATCTACAATATTATTGTTAGATTATTATCTTTACTGTCAAAATTATCGTTTTTGTTGTTGCTGTTTTATTTCAAATTTTATCACTGGCAATATCTGGTCGGTTTCACAGGAGATCAAGTGACAGTAAGTCTCCTCAGTATTCCAGCACTCTCCTCGGTATTCTACGTGATTTCAGTGAAGCAGGCGTGTAGGTAGTTTCAGTCCTTTTTTGAGGTTTCAGCTTTTCCAGTCATTCACATCAGTACTGAATGGTCGCTTACAGTAGGGATCAAGTGACAAGAAGTCTTCTCAGTAGTTTATTATTATTTCTGTCGAGTTTTTTAGGGGAAGCGTGCGTTTTTGTAATTTTTACCAGCTGCATTTTCTTCATTCCAAATGATAATTGCTCGCTTCTTATCGCTTTATCATTTTTCTTGTATGTTAGTTTGTCAATTTTTTGTGTCTTCGATTCTTCTTCTACTTCTCTCTTTTTTTCTTTCTTTCGTTTTGGCATCCTGTCTTTCTTTTCTCTCCCCACTCTCTCTCTCTCTCTCACTCTAGATCAAAATTAATCCTGAATTAGCCTCTCTCTACCTTTATTTTCATTCATTTATTTATGTATTCTTTCTTTTCTTACTTTCTTTCTCACCAATATTCTCTCTTTCTCTACCTACCCACCTCAATCTCAATCAAAGGGTCAAAAGTTTAGTTGGGACAAAAAATAATTAAGATGTAAACAGAAAAGTCAAATTGTGTCAATGCCAGCGTAAAGCAAGTTATATATATATATATATATATATATATATATATATATATATATATATATATATATATATATATATATATATATATACGTGTGTGTGTATGTGTGTGTGTATGTGTGTGTACATAATGTGTATGTGTATTCTTGTCTTCAGTTTGCTTGTTTTCTTTCTTTCTCAATTTCATTATTACTTTTCCAACTTGTACAATTTATTGATGTGTTTCTCTTGACTCTAAATATTTTAGATAATTCATTTTTAATATGATTCGACTTTACGATCTTCTTTTTTTATATCTCCCCAAATCATTTTTTACTTTTCTCTATTAATTTATTTATCATTTCCCTGACCCATTTTTTTACCCTTGTGTGTTCGTTTTTCAAGAAATTTCTTTCTTTTTTTTCTTTCTTTCTGAGTAATTTTCTTTTCTCTGTACATTTCTCTCTTCCTCGATGAATATCTTTCTCCCTTTTTTCTTTCTTTCACTCTGTCTTTTTCTTTCTTTCTTTCTTTCTTTTTTTCTTTCTTTCTTTCTTTCTTTCTGTCTTTTTGTCTTTCTTTCTTTCTTCCAATCGTTCTTAGTTGCTTTTTCTCTATTTAGTTCTCTCCTACTTGTTTTTCTTTCTTAGTTTCTTTTCCTCCATATTTCCCTTCATTTATTTCCGTTTCTTTCTTTCTTTTATCTCTTGTTGTCCTTTCTTATTTATATTGAATTCAACTTTTATGAGTTTTTATCATAGTCGCTCTCCTTCTTCATTATTTTCTTTCTTCATTCTTACCTTATTTAGTTTCTCTCCTAATTCCGTATTTCTTTCTTGGTATCATTCTACACTTCCTCTCTTTCTTCCTTTCTTTCTCCTTTTTTTCCGTCTTTTCTTTCTTTCTTTCATTCCGTCGTCCTTCCTTTCTTTTTTTCCTACTCATTAAGGGCTTACTTCCAATCCCCTGCTCTTTTTCTTCTCTTACCCTTTTCACCTTCCTTTGTTTCCATAACTTGCTAGCCTCCAGCCTCATCTTATGATCCAATGAAAACAAGGCGTCACTGAATAATGAATAAAAAAAGAACGATGGACAGTCGAATCTGTTCGCCTTATCTCCATCCGCGGTGATGAGGTCAGGCGAGGTGAAGTTTATGCCGATTTGCTTCGCGCAATAATGTTGCTCGGTCTTTCATCACTGGCAACTTGCTGTCTACAAAAACAAATGCCCTACACTCAATAGATTATCATCTCTCATTTACTTTTTTACAAATCATTGTGCTCTCATTATTTTCTGTTGATATTATTTTTTTTTTCAATGTTCGATCCACAGTTATCTCGTGACCATCAATGGGAAGCAAGTCTCCATTTGCTCAATATTCTTGCTGACTTCGGAAATTCTGCATAAGAAACCATTAACAAAAATCGTCATCATCATCATGATCATCATCATGATCATCATGATGATGATCATCATCATTAGTCCGTCGTTAGACATTAACCTTCCCCTTAGATTCGCCAGATCTCTCTATCGTTGACGTTGCGTAGTCAAAACTTTCTGAATCTGTTTGCCAACAAAAGCTTTGCATATGATCTCTAGGGATGGAATTGGAGAGACATGATGTCCAGTGGTTGTCTGATATTCTTGCTACCTGGCTTGCTCATTGCCAATCGAGGTTTACTAATGCTTCCTATGATATCCCGAACTCCTGATTTTTGTGGATAATACTTTGCTATCTGTTGGACCTGACATGTTGCATGGTTCTCAGTTGGAGAAAAAAATTAGTTTTGTACCCTTCTTTCTAGGATTAATGAGATTGTCTTGGTGTTGAAGATTGAACTTGTCCAACCAAAAACTTTCCTATCTGAAGTAATCCTTGGTTTATCATCATCATCATCATCATCATCATCATCATCATCATCATCATCATCATCATCATCATTTATCCTCCGTCGTCGGACATCGACTTCCCCTAGGATTCACCACATATCCCTATCGTGGGTGTTGGGGAGCCAATGCAACATAGCTTCATGAAGTTCTTGAGTCTGTCTGTCTTGCTGGTCATCTATGTATGTGTCACGCGTACAGGCCGTACCACTGAAGCTAGAGGGCTGGTATTTTAAACAAATATCCCCATTAGGTCTTGGATTTTCTTTAATGTACCTTTAGAAAGGTTTTAGTTGAGGTTCAATTTGCAATTAAATAAAGATTTATGCTAAATCAGTTCCTTACTATGTGTCCTGCAGCATTAACGTTTTTTTTAATATCAGAATTTTAGGTGGGGGGATCAATGCAGAACAGAAGGCAAGAGAAGTAACTGATAAATTGTTCGCCATTTTTCTAATTTTTTATTGGTCGTCCCCAATACGACATACCACCAAAATACATTGGTTAGGTGACAGTTTGTATTATGTGACCAACCTGACTGGTTTTATATTACCATTCAAATATCAAGAATAATCATCACTATTTTGGAAATCGAATACATTATAAATATCCAGTTTATGGTACAGTTTTCTATTTTTAATTATCCAAACGCTTTTTCAGAGCTGTTTTAAAATGTTCTTCAATATCATTCCAAGTGCACCCATTATGATGGGTAAAACTTTAATTTCCATAGTTTTTGTCTACATTGTGCAGACACAGGGAATGAGAGAGGAAATTCATGTCCCCTTTGAGCAGGATTCAACATTCCGAAACTCAGCAGACACCCGAGGAAGGCCGGGATGATGTGACTAAAACTCAGTGACGAAACAAAACAGCAGAGACGAGGGAATTGGTCTGAACCAACCTATATAGAGCAATACATTGTTTGGTTTAATTAGGTTTTGATAGAGTACGTTTAATGCATTGCTGTTCAAACAAAAGTAACTAAGAACAATCTGAAAAATAAACATTTGATCATAATAAGACCTTAAACAATACGGTTTTAAAAAGTAAGGGAACTTTTGGAACAGATCAACTGTGCTAATCAAGACATATTTATGCAATATTCAGTTTCATATCATAGAGTTTTCCAAATTTCTAAATTCTCATTTTTTTTTCACTTTAAATCTCTGGTTTGCTGAAATGGCGGCGTCGATAATCTGAAAGATTTTAGATGTCACTGTTTCCATTATCGTCATTCTTCATTCGCCTTCATATTTCCAGCATGTGACGAGTGTGGAAGAATGAAAGTTCAACCAGAATAAGATAGTGAGGCTAGATATTTTACAACTGGAAAAATATAGACACTATGTCTGGTTTTGGGTTTTACGATCTCTTGAAAATCGCGTATTTTTTTTTTTGAATCAGGCTACCAGGATATCCGTCTGGAAGCCTCTGAGAAAGATTGTATCGTCTTCCAGTAATTCAATTGCGTGACTATTTTACCAGAACATCAGTCTACAACCTTCCTTGGGAAAAATTAATCATTCCCTTAGATACTTATTTAAGGAAGGCATGATCTTATTTCATCGGTTGTTTGCATGGTAATCGAAGACATTTAGTTCCCTGACGGAACAGTTTAATGTTCAATATACCAGATGGAATACAAATTGTTTTTGATAAGTCTTTAAATCCAACATCCGGTACTTCACTGCGTTGGTCTCCATGGAATAACCAGCAGTAGCAAATCACACGTAGTCACATGCACAGTGTAGAGATAAAAGATACAGTGGAGATATTGTCTAACTCGGTCTAAATTGGTGATTTGAGTTGATTCTCCCTCCTTTATTAAGCACAAGAACTATCCCCGCCAGGGGAGTGAACTCTGCACTGTTTATCCGTCTCATCACAATAAACTAAAGCAGAATATAAATTACCGTTTCCCGATCGTGATTTGAGATCAGGAAAAAGTGGTTGGTAGTCAACTCTCTTACTTACTGAACAAAATTGGCAAGTCCTACATATTTACAAAAATTTATGATGCAAATAATCAAGGGCTTATTTCATTGTAATGAATGAATACTTTCATAAAATTAGCCTTTTCTTACTAGAACTTGAAGTCAAATTCAAGCGATTGGTAGGCGTTACTCTCACCGACTGTATCAGACCGACGAATTATTTTTACGTATCTACGAAAATTTACGTTACAGACATCCAAGGGCATCTATTCAAATTGATAAATACATACATTTATACTAGTATATATATATATATATATATATATATATATATATATATATATATTTTAAAGGCACAAATAACCACTATAGCACCGAATTATTACCTCGTTTATTCTCGGTCTATTCGTTTCTTTCGACGCATCAGTTGTGTATTTGGGAATGAACATGTTTGGTCCGACAGAATGAATTATAAATTGCGTTCTATTATATAGAGTTTTATTTGAGATGATTTCCCCTGGTTGCACGGTTTATGTAATACTCTACATAGACAATCTAAATAGAATAAACAATAAAAGAAAATGGGGCTGCTCCAGGAATGGAACCTGCCACCGATAGAGCAACTGCTTTAACATAGTGATGCTCTTACCATTGAGCTAAACAGCTGCATGTAATGACTGCTCTCACACCGAATTCTCATCTCTTAGCAAAGATCAAAATGTAGTATCTATTCTTTGATGCCCCCTGGGTTGAGGAGTTGATCATTGTCCAGGATTGTTCCACGTCCCAGAATCACTGACCAACATGCTCAGGCTCGTCTTGAGAGCATCAACTGGATCTGTCCAGTGAATAATGTCAAGCCTGCCTCAACAACTCCGCGAGATCACGCATCGAAACTTAGACACTTTTGCAAAATCATTTGCAAAGACTCGGGTTCATCGTACCCTATGCCTACACGTTTTCGAACGTAGGAACCCACCTTAATCTGATAGTCACATTAGTAGTCGTGGGGATGCAAATAAACTCAGACTACTGGTCTCTTTCAACGTGACAGTAATGTATTGAGAAATATACATAAACAGACCATACCTATCACACACATGAACATACACATACATCCCCCCACTTACTTATACATATATATATATATATATATATATATATATATATATATATATATATATATATATATATATATATATATATATATATATATATATATTTTTCATTTATGATATAAGATACAAAAGTTACAGTGATCGTATTGAGTTGGAATAGAGAAATAGCAGGTCTCTACCGCAGCAGGTGTTGATCATTTCATAAATTTGCGTCTTCACGCCATAACTTTCGGGGGACTTTTTTCTTCTAAGACCAAGTGGCAGATCTGCTGCATCTTCCTTCAAGCACAGCAATGCCGTGGTCGGGAGAGTTTCAATTATCATTTGAATCTTCCAATCTTCCTTTCTCGTTTTTTGTGTCGTTTGGAACTGCTCGGAGTGTGCCTATCACTATAGGCACGACTCTGATCCTCATATCCAATAATTGATGTAGCTATCTCGTGAGATCCTGGTATGTTTTTTTTGTTCACTTTTTCTTCGCCATTTCCTCTCTGGAGTTTATAGCATTTAAAGTTTGTTTTAAAATCAATTTTCTCAGCTGTTTTGAGTCAGATTTAATTGAAGCTTGACAGACTGGCGTTTCTTTATATGATGCGTCCTAATTAAAATCATCTTCCCCTCAGTTTCATATGATCATGCAGTGATTATGATCGTACCAGAGAGAATCCTGAATGAAGACATGATAGGGTTTGTGCTTGAGACATCAGGTTTCTTGCGCTATTGATGTCCATCAAGCGAGTAAACCAGTCAGAGTCACTTACAAACTGAAGAAATCTACGCTGATGTTGACTGTTTCGATTGCCGGTTTCTTATGAATCCAAAATGTACGTCAATAGCAAAGTTTGACAAGAAGCTGCAAAATGATCACAATAATTATTCCTTCAAGTTTTTTCCCCATTGCCAAGACGGAACGGAAAAAGACGGAAGAACAACCAGAGTAACGTCTTTAGGATTCAAAGCGCTGAAAGTAGTTGAACTTTTTTAGACTCTCATTGTTGTTTTGTCTGAAGTTTACACTTAACGAAAAGTGTATGATTGCAGAAAGGATTTGTTCGGTGTATTGATTTAAGAAAAATTATTTATTTATTATCATTCAATCAAATATCGTTCACAGAATTGAATTTCTACTGAGCAGCTCATTCAATTCTTGTGTTACTTGAAGGATGCAATAATAATAACCTCGAAAAATTGGTGAAAACGGTATGCCCAGAAAGAGTTTACGGAGAAACTTAAAAAGATTGGCATCAAGCTCAGAACTATGATAATCAAACTACAGTCCAAGTCTGGAGTTGACTGTTTTTATACTATGAAATCAAGAGCAACAGCAATCCTCGCCTAATTCATGGGTATAGATATTGTTTGCGTCGTCACGTTGAACCGAACTGATGTGTAAAATTGGCAATTATCTACCATGATTTAAAATCGAGACCAACAGATCTGTAGGCAGCTCCCCTTCTGACTGATCTAAATTATCGAGTCTCACACGTTTACAAAGATTAATTTTAGAGATAAATTAGGGCATATCTCTAATAAATATTTTAATTTATAGAATTATTATTCTTCAACAGTGATTTGAAATCATAACCAAGTGATTGGTGCCCGTCTTTTACACCGGCTGAGCCAAACTGAAGGGTCTTGCATTTCCATGAATTATTTCGATGAACTTCAATGGCTGTAATTTTCATTCTATTTCGTATCATTTCATTTGAGGAGTGCTGAACACATTCCCGGTGTCTTAAAACCCTGATTCAGCCCTTTGAAGTTCTCAGATATGTCGATCCAAAAATGAGATATGAAATTTTGAATTTTTTTGGTAATGGCTTTTCCGTTTTGAAAAATGTTCTTCACCGCGACTATTTTTCTGGGGGACATTTTTTAAAATTCTAAACTAAGAAATCCCAAGAGACATTATGGTATCCTATTTTTAGAGTCCTGGGGTGGGGTTGTACAGAGGATACTGTTACCAAACACAGATCCCTGCTTACCCCATTGCATTCCTGAATACCCACATATACACCAATTTGAAAAAGCTAACCAAAATTTCTCCGGCATCGGGTGGTACTTATTTCCATCAGACCCCGGTCTGATTTGCGATCTGTTGAAAGCAAGTATTTGTGTCCTTCTGGCAGTCTTTAATATGGTGAAAACAGTCTGCTCAGAGTATACAAAAAGGCACAAAGAATGAGGCACCAAGTTCAAACTAAAATAGAGAATTTAAAAAGAAAAAAATCTAAAGCAGTCGCTGTGTCGATGTTCTTTGAACGTTGTGATTTTAATAGAAGTTTGCATTCGTTTATTAGTGATGTGTTGAAAGTATTGATATCGTGGTGACAGCCTATAAAATGGTGGAAACGGTCTGTCCAGATTGTTTATAATCCAACTTGAAGAGATAGGCCTCAAGCCCAAAACTATGATATAGAATTGAAAAAAAAAAATACGATTCTAATTTCTGTGTCCGACAGACAGTCGGTATTTCAATGTGAGTCGAACGTAATATATTTCTTTGTATTTCACCTCTGTTTATTTGAGATGTGTTGAACGCATTGATGTTCAGTTGACAGTCTATAAAATGGTGAAAACGGTCTGCCAAGAAAGAATTTACAAACAATCTTAGAGAAGTAGACACCAAGCCGAAACAATATTATTGAATTAGAAAAAGAAAAGGACAATTCTAATTTTGGTTTCCAACCGACGGTCACTATTTTGCTGCAATTTGAACGTAGTGATTTTCATCGTATTTTGCATTTGTTTATTCGAAATGTGCTGAAAACATTGATGTACAGGCCAAGTGCCGGCTTAATGTCACTCCCGAAGTTTACAAGACGAGCAAACTTATTATGAAGAGATATCGGCTTTTAATTTCCTTACTCAGACCAATATCTCTTCTTACATACTATTGTTTTGTTTTTTTTAAATCATTTCCCCTTTGGTTTAATCTCTTCATCTCAATGTCTTAAGTTATATTCATTTCCTTTTAGAAACTGTCAACCACAATTGTCAACATAAGTTTCTACATTTTTTAAGCGAATCTGGCTGGCTATAGACACCGGAAAATCAGTTACGGAGTCAATCTTGAAAAATCACTCTAATTCATTACACGTAATTTTTTACTTTATCGTAGAGCAATATTCATCGTATTTAATCATATTTTTGAGGGGTACAAACTAATACATTTAAATTGACAGTTTTTTCCCGCAAAGTAATTTTCATAAAGTTGGTCAAAAGAAACACTTTTTTCAGTGCATGTGTGTACGTGGGTATCGCACGTACAGGCCGGCACCAGTTGAGCTATAGGGTTGAAAAATCAAATATTTACTCCTAAGCATGTCTTCAAAATCTCCTTTAAAAAAAAACAAAAAAAAAACAAACACCCAACCTGTTAAATAGTTATAAGTTCATGCTAAATGTATCCTTTGATTTGTGTCCGGCAGTATTCACACCTAATTTTGAAAATTCAGTCTTATCCTAATGTCACTTCTCTTTTGGAATCGCCATCAACTGCCTCGTCATGGTCTTTTTAGTCTCGTCCACGGTTTAGAACCTCCTCACTTCAAACTGTGAGCGGTCACAGGGGGACATATCTGGACTGTAAGGGGGCTGACTTATGCGGGTGAAATAAGTTTTTGCACAAGTACCCTATATAAGACGTGAAAATGGGTCATTATGAATGCGACAGTACTGCAGCGCATGGCGTTTAACTGTTAACTGAGTAATGTAATGGGAGAGTGTCTCAACACGCATGCAAAGTATAACATCACCTGATTGGCTGCAAAGTTCCATTGAGGCTGCGCCACTAGTTCTCCAGATATTCAAAATGTCTGGATACTTTCCTTCGTAAACGTCGTATACATATATTCTGTAGAGAAAGTTTGTTCATTTTATTGATTGAAAAGAACAAAAAAAGGGGGGGGGAATATTAGTGTTTAATTTTCGAGATTAACTTCATTGAACGTGATTCTTACCATTTTGTTCCACAATCCCAAGTTATATTTCACGTAATTTCATGATTCCATCGTCCCACAACATACAAATATCTCGGTGGAGAACTGCTCTAAATGACTTTTGCTCTTGAGTCCTTCAGAGAATTGAAATTACTTCCAAATGGATTTTATAAAGAGCAGAATAAATGGTCATCTGAAGGGGCAATATTTGGCAAATACAGTCTTGCATGGTCACCAAAAAGATATGCTTTACATCTATTATGATGAAATACAATGCTCCTTCTATTTGCTAGGTCTGGAAAAACAATTTTTTGATTACTGTCTTCCATTGATTTAACTGGGAGCAGTACTTCTCCGAATGTGATTTATTTTTTTTAGTAAAACAATTACTATATATATATATATATATATATATATATATATATATATATATATATATATATATGTGTGTGTGTGTGTGTGTGTGTGTGTGTGTGTGTGTTTAGAGGGTCTGTTTTCTCTCGTTGTCAAATGTCAAACGGGAAAATGATACAATTTTGCGGATAACAAGGTTTGGAGTGGGGGGATGATGCAAGGTTATTGTTGTTCCAGCTTTATTATCTTTATTAACAAAAAAAGCAAACATGTCTTCGTGTCAAAGTTGAGAACATTTGTGTTCAAGAAGTGAAGGTGAGAAGGGTTTTTTGTGTGTAATGTAGTTGAATATAGTGACTTGTTATTGAGAAAAGTGCATGTGTGTATGTAATGTATGTAAGTGTGCGCTATCGATGACAAAGGCATAGCCGAAAACTGTGGCCGGCAGAGAATATGATAGCGTGACAACTTCTAGGCCTAACGAATTTTTGGGAAGTTCTATGTCAAATGACAGACATTGATAATATCATAGCCAAAAGTATGTCCGAAAGTGCTCGATCACAAAAGTCTGGAAAATATCTACATATATCAGATAAGCGTCCATTCGTATAATAAAGAAGAACTGCTACAAGTCAATATTTACATTCGTTTTAATTAAACTGACCAATCGTATGATACGCTCCTGGAAGTTGATTAAAAAAATTTTGGAATGACGTTTATTGATATGAGAGGTACGTTTATTCTGTACTTGTATAAGGTTTGTGTATGCATCTATATACACTGTAAGTGTTTCTGTCTTTACATATATGTGTATGTTGACCTGTATCAAATGTCTTGTTCTCACCAAATGGGCTCTATTTCTTATTTGTTTTTACACTCAGTAGTCGAGTACTTGCAGCTTAGCATACACACACACACACACACTATATATATATATATATATATATATATATATATATATATATATATATATATATATATATATATATATATATATATATATATATATATATATATATATATATATATATGTATATATATATATATATATACATATATATATATATATATATACATATATCTATATATATATATATATATGTTTGTGTGTGAGGGGTGTATAAAATACTTCTCTTTGTAAAATAATTTTGATAAAAAAGTTGTGCATTTGAAGTTTTTATCTTGATAAGTGGATCAACTAGAAAACGCTTGTCGGGTGTTTTTTCTCCCAAATTGTAAGTGTTATATATATATATATATATATATATATATATATATATATATATATATATATATATATGTATATATGTATGTGTGTGTGTGTAGGTGTGCATTGGTGAGCACGTGTACAAATATGTGCGTGTGTGCGTGTGTGCGTGTATATTTGTGAATATGTACCTTTATATGCATACACATATGTATTTATGTGTGTGTGTGTTTGTGCATTTATATATGTATATGTGTGCATTCATATATAGATATAAGTGTGGTTGTACATATATACACGTGTGTGTGCATTTGTATATGTATGTTTGCATGTGCATTTTTATATATGTGTGTGTGCATTCATATGTGTGTGCCTGTGCATTTGTATACATATGTGTGTTTGTGTGCATATATGTGTGTTTGCATTTATATATATACGTGTGTGTGTATTTATATATATATCTATGTACATCTATATATGTGTGTGTGTGTTTTTGTGTATGCATTTATATATATATATGTGTGTGTGTGTGTGTATATATATATATATATATGTATACATATACATATATATACATGTGTGTGTGTGTATATATATATAACCCCGTACGTCTGCGATTCAGTGCGTATTATCCAGCTTGCGTTAATCTGTTTCTGTGTTCGTCCGGCCTCCCCTTGGTCTGGTCTTATCGATGCTTTGACATCTGAAGAGGGTAAATAAATTGAGAAAATGATTGAATAACAAAACTAAGCAGGGGAAAGTGTCAGGACGTTGATTGCTCAACGCTCGTCTGCGTCTTATCATCTGTGAAATGAATGACTGACACATCAACAATTCTACACCCTCCAGCCTTACTTCCCCTACAAACCACCACCTTTGACTGGAAGCGCCTCCGTCAATTTTTCCCCTGACCTATCCTTCGATTGTTTTGCCTTTGTCTAATCTAAACAGTTTCTCTCTTTTTTCGCAATCTATCTACAAGTCTTGATCTGCTATCGGTTCCCTTTGTCTTTTACGAATACTCTTCTTCACTGCTTCGTTATTTCTTAGCTTGGTAGAAAAAAGCATAAAATGATGTGTGAGTTGGCCGAATGGTTAGCAGAATTGGCGGCCTGGTGTTCGAATTGTGATAAAAGCTGCATACGTCACCCCAAGAATAATGTTCTTAAGGAAGGTATAAATCCTCCTAGCTCTCCGCTGTATGCAATCGTCAGAAGTCTTTAAAGGACATTTTTTAATGTCTATCAAACAGAGAAGAATGTAGATAGCATAAGGATTAATCTCTGCATCTGGGGCCACGTTAGGTATGATTCTCTCATGTGCATGTTGCATGGTTCTCAATTTGAGGTCAGTCTCTTGGTTAGGTTCCATGCATCAGCCCCATACGTGACTGTCAAAGGATGCATTGGTTGTATACCTTTCTTTTTAGGACTAACGGGTTTTTCTTGTTCTTGAAGGTTGAGCTTGTTCACCTGAAGGAAGGTTTGCCATTTTAGAGTGATTCTGCGCTTCACTTAATCTTTTTTTGAGGATTTCATAGAGATTCATACGCTGTCTCTGTAAACGTACACGAAACAAACTCTGAGGTGGTGTAAAATCTAATTTTTGAAAACTGAGGAATATCAGTAATCGTTCATATTTTGTATGTTAATATACAAACAACCCGCCAAACATCGAGGTATTTACGGCTAGACACTCTTCCCATTCTTTACTAATCATTATTGTCCGGTATAAAGCATCTCTGACGCGAAACAGAAGTAGATCGCCTTGCCATGATAAGATGGCCAATAAGCTAGCCTCGCAGACTATTACTACATCAAATCCTCACTCGTGACGGGCGTACTGATCGTAATCATTGTCATCATTATCAGCCTTTTAGCGTCCATTGTAAGAGTATGTCAGTTTCCTGATGGTTTCTATAATAAATTTGACAACTGTTTTTTTTAATCAAAGACACTGCGCAGTCTTGTGGTCTATCCGGATGTTGAGCATGAATCTGTGCTGTGTACGTTGCATGGTTCTAAATTTGATGGCTGATCTTATCGTTAGGTTCCATATTTCAACTCCATAGGCGACTGTCGGGGGATGCATCGATTGTAAACCTTATGTTTCATGACTAAAGGCTTTTTCTTGTTCTTGAAAGCCGAGGTTGCTCTATCGAAAGCTTGAAAACCAAGAGTGATTCTTCTTTTGATGATTTCATTCACATTTGTTTTCCCAGGTAGATGCAATGGTCTACTCTTTTGATTTCTATTTTTGATTTTGATATTTGTGTACTTGTCCCCAACCTGTTTGTTGTATATGACACACGTAGGCAAGGAAGGTGAACTGAAGCTGTTGATCGTAATAGTTGCGTACTTCTCAATGTTATCAGATGTCGTTATTTGAGTCCTGATCAGGGGTTTTTAATCTCGGTTTTCCCTCGAGATCTGGCCTTTTTACCAACCATCTGCGTGTCTTGGTTGATATTCATATTTTGAAAATAGTTCATTATCTGAATTTCCTCATACCTGAAATAAATTAATCCCAGAAAATGATTTATATATTTACATATGTGTGAAATGATAGAATATTCAACTATATTCAAATAAGCTGTTAAAATACTCATTGACTAAACATGTTTCAAGATCGTATACGTGTACTATTGTAGCACTTACTATAACCGCTCTATGAACCAAAATGTCGGCAGCAAATTTACACCTCACGAAAAAAACAAAAACAAAACAAAACAAAAAAAAACACTAACTTGAAAAAAGTTGGTTTTATTATTAAAATCTTTGTCATTGATAACGGATCGTACAGTCTTTCAAAAGGAATCATAGAAGGGTCGGGATGATCATTGCAGGTGCGTATATAAATGAGTAAAACACAGTTATATACCTACATAAACTTGATATCATAATCTTATTTTTCCTTTCAAGTTTGCTCTTTATCGAACCTTCCTTGAAATCTCATGGGCAGCCCTAGTTCAGATAAGAGAGGATTTTGACTACAGATTTTCAAAGCAGGTAGAAAGATTGTCATAACATCGCTGCCTTTCCAAGGTTCCTTTCATCTGACATAGTGCCATTCTGAGTTGGGCTTGATAAATAAGGAGTTCTGTACTCATTGGGCGCCACACAAATGTGGTCTTTGGCCAGACTACGCTTAACTTGAGAGGCCAATATATGTTTTATCGATTTCACCCTTGTAACGGGTGACAGCATTTAATTTCTAGCGCGTTGGCAGGGAAGGTTGTTGTGTATAACCATAAGCTCATTCACACGTACGCTAGGAAAAAAGATTAGGGGCAACAATTCCTTTCATTATCAGTGAAACAGGCCTTGGTGTGTATGTGCGACTACAGCTAATTGAGATCGATTCAAAATAGTATCTAAGACTTTATATATTTTAGTTTCTAGTTTTGAAGTAAATTATTACAGCTTTCCACTTCTAAGGTGTATCCTAACAAAAATTTACAATGATCCGAACGTGCAAGTATTAAAGAGGGGGGATCATTGACTTCATCATCATCCACATCTTCATCAGCAGCATGAGTAGCAGCAGCCTTTTAGAGTCTGTAGGTGAACGTAGATCTTCCCCAAGACCCGTCAGTTTCGGAGCGTCACGATGCCAATACCTTCTGAACTTTTTCAAGTCATCATGCAATATTATTTTTCTGGTCACAATTTCGCACGTGCTCTCCGGGGATCCTCGTCGTTTAACATAAATCTTCCTAAGTGTTTCATCAGGATATCAAGAAATGTATGAATAACAAGTAAAATAAATTGAATCGTAATCCATCAAGTTGACGGGCTCAAAATCCACGGTGACAAATATTTGCCTCCGGCGATGGGAAACCCCACTCAGGTATTCAAGAATACATCCAAAATATCTATGGTAGAATGGTCAATCCAAATGCTAAGTCACCCATTCTCTTCTCGAAAAGTCATCTCGGCACTTCACTGACGGGGCATTTTTTTTCAATATACCAGGCGATAGCATGGATCAATGAGTGACATTGATTCATGCCTTTCAAAAGGGCGATATTGCAAAACGGACATTAACAGTTTCGGCTGAGATTTGAACCAGGTTCACCTATCATGTTTTCTCCATTTATAACTGTTACATCAGCCGACGTCCTCTTTATACATGAACGAAAAAATACGGGTGGTTTTATTAGATTTGATTTCTCTCTCTCTCTCTTCTTGTCTTTCTATTATTTTTTTGTCTTTTTAGATCTCTCCGTATTTCTAGTCTTTTCTATTTAGCTGGCAGTCTATCAGCTTGTTACTCGGTCTGTATATTTGTGTTTGTGCCAAAAGAAAGTTTTCCTTCTCAAGACATAACAGCTGTTTGGTGTCAAATAATTTCATTGAAAGAATTTCCCGTTTTATTATTTCTTTCAGTTTCTTTTCGTCTTTATTTGATTCGTGTTTATTTGCAACGCCTCTACAAAATGTGCAAATGTCTTCCTTCAAAATAGAACTTGTTCTCCGTCGTTCACGCATCCCTTTTCTGTTTTCAGAGGTTTCGATTTTCCTCGAGGCTTAGAAAAAAAACAAAAGAAACTGAGAAAGAGTTCCCATTTTGTTTGTTTTTTTTCCTTTTTTTTAAAGATTTTACTTTCGATTCTCCAAACTATCTTTCAATTCTACAAAGCCACAGGGAATTGCCTACTGGATGAAGTACCTAGCAAGGCTCATTTGGTTTGCTCAAAGCAATTCACTCAGTTGGTGGGTTAGGAAGTGTGCAAATATTCACTGGGTCAATGGAAAGACAAATTGGCACCATAATGGAATATTAACAGTTACTAGTTCCGAAAGGGAAGATTCCGAGCAGGGATAGCCGTAGGAATGACGACAACATGTACCCATGCATCAGACGTAAATTCCAAGTTCCTGCAAGGTAAACAATGCTACAGACACCCAAGGGGGATTGGAGAGCACACTGAGCAGACATCGGTGATAAATGTAAGAGAACAATTTCAGAAAGATTTTCATAAAATAGAAGTTTCTTAGTTTGAGACAAAATCTTGTTCAGATTTTCACAACGATAAAGGGCCTAATGATTGCTTCGTCGCCACGTGCTCATTTTTATTTTGTTTCTACCAGGCTGTTTAGCTCAATGATAGGAGCTACGCTACGTAAAAGCGACTAACTACTTATATATCCATTTTTTACACACACACACGCACACACACGCACACACACACACAAACAAACAAACACAATATATATGTATATATATATATATATATATAAATAATCCGCCAAAAGTCCGTCCGTCCAACTGTCTGTATGCACTCTCCTCCCACAAAAACTAATTGACATAAATGAAATTTTCTTTGGGTATGAGTTTGATCCCGATTAAGAGTTTTCAGCAAATCAATTTTGGAAACTATATCGCAAAATATGTTTTTAGTCGGGTTCAATTTAGGGTAAGGTCTATCTGTGTAATACAGCAATGGTAAATATGATGTCATACTTTTTGATGACCGAATAAAGTAATTTTCTTACGCATTTTTCTCAAATGAATTCTAGGAAATAAAAATGTTCCATGGATTGAGTTCTTCATTCAGAAAGAAACAAAAACATTTTCTAACATATCTCATAGGACAGTTGAGGTACATTATCCCAAAGCCCTGAATTTGGGGATCGGAGGTTATATCAATCTCGTGGAAGGGACTTCTATTTTGCGTGTTTCAGGGTCAAAATCAAGTCAGAACTTAAGAAATGTTTTTTTCTCTATAGGTCATAATCGAGGAGGAGTTTTTTTTTTGTTTTTCGGGGAGGGGGATACTTCAAAGGTCACAATCGAGGAGAAATTTTCGTTTTAATTTTCGGAGTAAAAAACTTGTAGGACATATTTTTTCAAATTAAGAGGTCAAGATCGAAGGAATTTTCTTCTGACTTTTCGGGGTCGAAATCCAACAGAATCTTTTCAACTTTCAAGGATCGAAATCACAGAGTAATTTTTCTTCATTATTATGCAGGGTAATTTTTCTTTTAATCGAGAAGGAATATTTTTCTTTCTATTTTTGGGCAAAAAATGGACTGGCGATTTTCATTTTAGTGGTCAAAATGGAAAGGATGATTTTTTTCAATACTACACGTCAAAATCCAGCGGTATCTTTTCTTCTACTTTTATGGAGCGAAATCAAAGAGAATATTCATTTTTCACTTTTCGGTGTCAAAATTGAGAGGTATTTTTCCTCTTTTAGCAACGAAAGAAATTTATTTCCTACATTATGACAAAATTTAAGGTGATTTTTTTCTTCTTCGGGGAGTGGAAATCCCAGGGATTTCCCCCACTTTTAGGGGTTAAATCCAAGTGATTTTCTTTTAACTTTCTGAGGTAAAAAAAAAAAGGATTTTTTTTTCGCATTTTGGCTTAAAATCTGTAAGAATGATGTTTTGTTCACATTTGAGCGTCAAAGATTAATGGTTATTGCTTTTCCACTGTCAGGGGTCGAAATTAAAGATTTTTTTCCAATTTTTAGGGGTAAAAGGAATTTTTTTCTACTTTCAGGGATCAAGATTTTTTTTTCTCTTTTAAGGGTCGAATCATAAAGTTTGTTTTTTTTTTTATCCGTATGGGTCAAACTTGATGGGAGAGATATTTTTTCCATGTGGAGTAGAAATTCGAATTGGGACTTTTATTTCAATTTCTTGTTTTGTTTTTTTCTTGTTGCTTTTGGGGTCTTAATTGAGCGGTGAGATTTTTTCTTCAATTATAGAGGTCGGTGTCTTTTTTTCAATACATTTATAGAAAAATATATTCAACTTCTGTTTTCGTCCAGCCTCTTTAATATCTTTTTACATTGCTATCATATCTCTTTATACCCCTCTCTCTCTCTGTATATAGACAAACACATACATATATATGTATGCTTCTGTTCACTATCGATATATATCTTTTGTTTTTCGTCTTTTACATTTAAACTTTTATACACCAACGCCCACACACGTATATCTGTGTATATACGTATACATGTACTTTCTTTTGGAACTGTTCGTTTACTCGGTAACTCAGTTTATTATGGTGTCATGCTTGTTCGTATCGCTGTCAGCTTTTTTGGCCCGAGCAAGATTTCGAATTTGCTTCCCGGCAGCAGGCAGACTATTTGTCTCTGGCGATATTAACCATTCCAATGAGATACCCCTGTTTAACAATGACACTCAACAAGATTTTATTGGTCACACAGGTAGAAACACATTCTTCTGACATCACAGACCAGAATGACATTGCACTCGAAGAGCTATTCTGGGACACTCAATAACCAATTTCCTTTTTTACTTTCTAGAGCATCTGTTTCTAGTAATCTTTCGGGATCTTTTTCATTTTTTATTGTATTTTGTTCAACGTCCTCTATTTTCCACTGTTTTTTTTTAAATCTCCAATTCTTTCCTTTCGAACCCTTTTTTCTTCTCTTTCATTATTTCTTATTCTCTCCCTTCATTACTAACCTCATTTCTTTGTATCTCAACTCTCTTTTCCTCATCTTCACTATCTGCATTCATTCCTTAATTCTTCTTCATTTCTCCATCTTACACCTTATATTCATCTTCTCTACTCCAATTCATTTTTCTATCCTTTCCTTGTTTTTTCATTCTTTCTTCTGTTCCTTTTTTTTTGTTATTCTTTCTCTCTTTTGGTCCTCATTTCTTCATTTTTTCGTTCCTTGTTTCTCCATTCTTCCTTTCCGTCTTTGTTTCTTCATTCTTCCTTTCTGTCCTTGTTTCTTCATTCTTTTTTTCAATGATCCTTTCCTTCGTTCATTCTTTCTTTCTTTCTTTCTTTCTTTCTTTCTTTCTTTCTTTCTTTCTTTCTTTCTCTTCTCGATTCTTACCTTCTTCCTTCATACTTTCTTTCAATGATTTTTTCCTTCATTTTTTCTTTCTTTCTTTCTATCCTTGTTTCTTTTCTTCGCCCTTTCCTTATTTCTTTGACCTTCATTTCTTTCTTTCTTGTTTCTTTCTTCCTTTATATCGTTGTTTCTTATCTTTATTTTTTCCTTGTTTCCCCTCTTCTTTCCTTCTGTCTCCATGCTTCCTTTTTTCCATTGTTTCTTTTGTCCATTTTTCTTGCTTTCTTTTTTTCTCTCACGAACGGCAAACACCGAGTCTTAAAGTGTCCGAAAAAAAAAAAAAAAGAAAAAAGTATAACATTCGCAGATTTCTTTTGATTTTGCTAATGGCCAGAAGAGTGGCTGAGAGCACTCGATAACAAACGATTGGACAATATTCACATTCATTTGATCAAGACATACGTTCATTCTTACGTTAACAAGAAAAGTTGACGAAAAAATAGAAAAAAATTTCTTGTCCATCGTCTTTAATCAAACCTTTATTAATGAAAGGACTGCTACTAAATACACTCACAGACCCCGCATATATATATATATATATATATATATATATATATATATATATATATATATATATATATATATATACACATTGGCAGAAAGTGTGTTCGCGTGTAAGAAATGAGGTATGCACACATGTATATTTGCACATACACACGGATACACACACACACACTCATATATATATATATATATATATATATATATATATATATATATATATATATATATATATATATATATATATATATAAGCATACATATATGTGTGTGATTGAGGGTTTTATTTGATATATATGTGTGTGTGTGTATGTATGTATGTATGTATGTATGTATGTCTCCGTGTGTGTTTGGGGATATTTTCCCTGAATGTAACGCCTTTCTGTACTTATCTGGGTCTGTCTTTGTTTCTTTAAGCTTTTTTTTCGAACAAGCTCCTTACTTCTTGAACTGTGTTTTGCATTACGAGTCGAACAATCACTGCCGAATACTTCCCGTCGGAAACTTTAAGCGATTTTATTTAGGGAAAATTAGGATAAATATTGATATAAATACCTAATAAAAGAAATTTTAATCGATAGATTTTCCATACTGATATTAAGTAAGAATAAAAGAAAACATTTGACCCCCTAAAAATGAAAAAAAAAATTCCCTGCTCAATTTTGATCACAAAAATTTAAAAAACCTCATCCTTTTGGCTCATGAAGGTCAAAAAAAAAAAATTCCCTTTCGAATTGGACGCCTAAAAGTGGAAAATAACTTCTCAATTTTAACCCAGGAAGTAGGAAAAAAATATCTCCATCGATTTTCACCCCAGTCTGAAAGTAAAGAAGAATTCCCTTGGATTTTTACCTCTCTTCAAAAAAAAAAATCCCACTGGAAAAATGAAGGGGAAAATATCCCCCCAAACTTTAACTCCTAAATCCAAATGAAATTTCCCTTTTATTTTGACCTTTATGAGTGGAAAAATAATTCTTTTTTTCATTTTGACCCCTGAAAAATGTGTGTGCATGGGAGGGCATCCCCCTCCGAAATATGAATAGAAAGAATTCCCCTTCCGAATTTGAACCTTAAAAGTGGAAAGAATCCTTTTGATTTCGACTGATATAAGTTGAAAATAGTTATAGTAAAATTATCTTAGTAATACACTTTATGAACAAAACAATTCTCTCTCTTGATTGGTAAACTGAATTCACCATTGAAAAACAATTGAGAAAAATCTATCATAATTGGCGCCACCAGTTGAATTATGGGTAATGTGAGAAATTATAATTTGTTTTTGCCTCTGTCGCTCTCCTTCTCTTTCTGTCCCCTTCTCACTTGCCTCCCTTCTCTTTTAACTTTTGATTTTCTCCCTCTTTCTCTCTTTCTTTCTTTCTTCCTTTCTTTCTTTTGATCTCTTCTTTTCTCTCTCGCATCCCATTTCTCTTGCGTTGTTCCTCTATTTCCTTGATTTTGACTGATAAATGTGAAAAAAAAAAACAAAAAAAAAAAAACAAAAAACGGAACCACGGAAAAAATGAGCCAGAGAATGCAAAAAAAGAAGTCTCCCCCTCCGATTTTGACCTCTACAAAAAGCAGAAAAATCCCCAAGATTCTGATCTTATAAAAAGAAAAATGAAATTCTTTTATTGATTTTGACCCATAACAATGAAAAAAAATTCCATCAACACGATCGACATAATATCTGATCACCAAATTTCGTAATTTGAAAAAGAAATACTACATCGAAACATGCATTAAAAAACACTATTCAAGGTATCCATCCAATGAACATTGCTATATGAGATATGACAGAAAATGCTTTTGATCTTTCTTATTAAAGAACGCAGTCTACGTCACATTTTTATCTCTGATGATTTAGTTAATAAAAAAAGAATAAAAAATATTATCTATTACGTCATCAAAATATTTCATCAGTGATGAATTATCATGTAAATATACCCTTGCACTGATTAGAACCCCCCTAAGAACTAATTAGCTAGAAACACTTCCCGACGACCGAATCCGTATCAATAGGAATTTTCATGGATTTATATCAAGTATTTTTGTGGTAGTGCAGGTTTTCACATACAGACGGTAAAACAGACTTTTGGTGTATTATAATGACATGTTGAACATTTGAGTAGGTCATAGCGTTTGTAAGAAAGGAAGATAGAGGGAGAGTAGGCGAAGAGAAATGTTTTTTTTTTTTACCTTATTTACGTCATTCTACCTCATACGATTCTTTTTAAAATTAATTTTCGATAAGAAAATGTTGCGTAGGGAAAATCTGTGGTAATTTAAGAAGCCAGAACATTTTTTCAAACAATTCACATTGATATGAACTATATTTTATGAGGAACATAAATAAATTAATGGGTATTGAAATATATATATATATATATATATATATATATATATATATATATATATACATATATATCCTTATACGTATATCGATATCTAGATAATCCTTGGTTATTTTGTCATAAAAAGATCGTCAAAAGTTATCCCTTGATGGCCAGATTCTCTTCGTTTCTGCATAACGTTATAGCTGGAAAAATTATGTACGCCCCAAAATTCATACAAACCACTAGGGGTTGAGTTTATTGCTGGGATTTCGGGAATGATTCTCCTGATTTAAAGACTGGCATCATATTGCGAGAACGATATCGTTATAAGAAGCATACTTAGATTTTAAGCTGAAATGAAAAATTGTCGTGTTATATTTGTACCAAATTATCGAGGACTATTATATATATCGTATATCAAAACCAATCTCGAAAAACGGCGAGGATTTAAAGCCATAAACGAAGCTTTTCGTACAGGACAGAAACAGATAACTAGCATGCTCGAAGCAAACGGAGATATATTAGCAGTCAACGACAGAATTGTTGAACACACCCAAGAATTTTCCCAGGAACTCTACTCTTCAAAACACCGACAATATAACAACGACCAGAATACACAAGATGCCAACAATCAGTTAGAGGACTTTCTTGAAGTTACAACATGGGAAGTAAAGCAAGCCATCAAACAACCCCCCACCCCCCAAAAAGAAAAGACCCTGGACCAGATAACATCACCATCGATATACTCAAAAAAACTGGAAAGAGCATCAACAAAAAGCTAGCGCTGGAGTTGAAGAACTGGAAAATTTAATATTTACTCTTTATCATGTTTGGGAAAAAGTATTTTCAAATTTTCCCCACCTAGGAGTTAATTTTCAGATAGGGGGTGTCTATTTGACGTGTAAGTTTATGGTAAATTGATCTCTCACTTTGTATACGTCTGCTTTTTGAAAATTTAGAAATATTTAGTGACCACTGTCCTAAAAGTAAAAGAAGTAACTTATTCATTGATCAAACCTTTTTTTTCCAATTGCTTGATTGATTACTCCCAACACAGCATGTTGCCAAAAGATATTGCGTAACGGTTTCTATTGAATGACAACCCAGACCTGCTTGGGATAATCATTGTTTACAGAGCATGATATCAAAGCCTTTCGAACGAGTGTGAATATTGATACACCGCAGTAACCCTAATTGTTTTTCTCTTTGAAATTTTCTACGGATAACACAAATAAGCATTGTTAGACAACGTCGCCTTTTCGCATATCCTCTCGGGCTTCAAAGTTTTTAAATGTCATTAGGAAGATATACACGTTAAAAGGAATTCGCAAATGTATAAAACAATTTTCCAGTTTTATCATATCGTCTTCCCGTATTTTCTAACCGAGCTCAACTTAGCCGCCGGGAATATGAAATAAGAAAGGACAATAGAATCTCACAATAGGTCACGGCGTTCATTTAAGCAAGTAAATATGCAGAGTAAATGTGATGAGAATTGCCGGAGAGAATCGATACTTTTGATCTCATATGTTGACAGATTTCTATTTGTTTTATCATCATCATCATCATCATCATCATCATCATCGTTGTCGTCGTCGTCGTTGTCGTCGTCGTCGTTGTCGTCGTCATCGTTGTCGGCGTCGTCGTCGTCATCAATTTCTGAATATTTCTCTTTCTCCGTCTTTTTATCCAATCCCCATCCGACCAATTTCGTGACTGAAAGCGTTGCATGGTGGTTTATGTTACGTGCCCAGCGGCTGAAAACAGTGCCTGGAATTATTGGACAGGAAAAAAAAATACGTATATCAAATACTGATTTTCGAGTCTGACAACCGGGTTGACAGGTTCTGCGTATTGGAAGACGGACGTAACGCAATGTTCCCATCTCATTTCACCTAATTTGGCCTTGTGTCCCACTAAACTGGATCTAGTCAATATCCAGCACAGGCATTGGCAGTCTGTGTTTACGTTTAGTTAAAAAGAGATGGTTTAGAATACTGATTTCCAATTGCGATCCGAGGCGTAAGGAACGACCATGAAGTGTCTGTCAAAGAGGTCTGGAGAACTGCAAATCCCTAGCAAAAAAAGTTTAAAGAATTGGAAATCTCTGATAAAGACGTTTGAGGATCTGGAAATCTGAAGAAGACCGACCAGACAACAACATAACACAAATCAGAGAAAATACTGTGGAGAGTTCTGGATTTTTAGTGCACAGTGTCACTTGATCTTCACTGGAAGCCACCAGTCACTGTTGGTCTGATAACTCATAGAATATAACAAAGTAAATCTCATCATACCAACTTTCTTCAGACAATCTAATCACTTTATCCCATCTTTGATGTTGACACAACGTTTCGACCGATTAAATCGCCCAAAATCTTTTGTCAACATCAAAGATAGTAAGGAAAGATTAGATTGTCCACTAAACTAATGGTTTGTTTGCATGTTAATGACTCAATTAAGAATTGAAGACATCACAAATCTCATTATGTTAAACAAGAAAAGAAAAAAGATCTAGTCATCGTTAACAATGAGACGAAGATCTGCCAGATAGTAGATACCACAGCTCAATTAGACAACAGGTAAGAATAGGAAATGAATGAAATGCTGGAACCATACCTGAACACTGCCAGATCTGGGAAAAATCTATGGAGAGTAACGATACCAACGATCACTTGAGTACTTGAGACAACCTCAAAGGCTTTGCGAAGTGAATAGAAGATATGGAAATCCAACGAAGCACAAAAGTCATCCAGACAGTGGCCATTACTACAATCATCTATAATACAATGTGGCCATAGCACAAATATTAAAGATACTTGCTATCACTTGATCTTCAGCTGGAGCCATCTGAAACGACTGAAATAAAAGCCAAAACATGAAGGCGAGAGTTGTGCCGATCATCATTGGGATGCATTGAAGAGACTCTCAAAAAAAAGTGGTAGAAAGGATTGGAAATTTGATGAAATCATTCTAAACAAAGACAATATTGCCTCAAGCGGGCAATGGTTGAATTGAGCGAGGTGATGCATTCTCACATGCAAATACATTTTTAGAAGGGTCAACAAATGTCAGTTAGACGCTTTTTGGTCGGGCTATCGGTTGATTAGTCCCCACCAAACTGCAAAAATAGGAAGAAAGGAAGGAGCGAACAAACGATCGAAGAGCTGCAATATCATTGAGGATGTGTCGTCAATAGCACTGTAATGTAATAGTACAATGTACAACTTTTTTGTATGTTAAAAAGCCAATTGCAAATTTTATATAAAATAATACCCTCGGAATATTCCAACATTACAATCTTCACAAGGATGAAAATCAATTGACTCATAGAAAGACTGCTCGCACTTTTCTTCCTCTTCCTGCTACTACCATCACTGATGGTGGATGTGTAGTTGAACTTATGGTTCTTGTTTTATATTGGTAATGTCAAGAAATAACTGATGGCTCCACTTATTTCTTGGCATGTGCGAATGGGGAGGAAAACTCTTCATCAGTGTAAATTTTCGGCGCGCTCAGCTGCAAATATAGTATACTTGACTATACTGTACTCGCTATAGAACTACATACTACAAAGAGGATGGTCACATAACTTGCAGGAATAAAGTCCTGGTCTCGATCAAACTTGAAACTTGCAAGGTATGCTGTGCTGATGCATGCAGTAGACGCCAGGACTTTGTCACTGTTCGTATATACTCCATTGGGACTTGTCTATTAAGAAACGGATGCCCTCCTTTTTCACTCGACTTTGTTGAATTACAAAATATGAAATTTCGAAAGCTTTCTCTCAATTATCATTTTCCATTTCCATTACTGTGTTTCTGCATTATACCTGCAAGCCTTGATCATCCCCAAACTCTTATTATTAGCTGCAAACAATTCATTAAGAAATAGCGTAAGAGTTCCATCAAAAAATAGTAAGATGGGGCGATTGTTTAGAAAAAACAAAAAAGGGGGCGATAGAGAAAAAAGAAACATAAGTTCAACTATCTGTCAACTATTGATTCATCCATATCCGTCATTTCAGATTTCAAAAGGGATTCTTAACGAATAGTAGCATTACAAGTGATGATAGTATTAGTAACTGAAGGAAGAGGAAAAGGAAAGTGAGGATGGTTCACCCGGAAGTCTGGCTATTGAAAAAACAACTAATCTATTCAAATTAAAGTGAATATACAATTTGTATCGATGATTTGTTTCTGTGTCTCAGCGTATATTGTATTTGCTAAGCGATCTTTGAATGAATATATATAACATTTTTTATGATTATATTATGGATGAGGAGTGATTTGACAAAATGTTGATGAAAGTGATATTTATGAGAAGTTGAGGAGACCTTGAGAAAAAAACAAGTGTTATATTACATGATTATTTTAATATCACGTGGGCATGTTTTGATGCATTTCGACGATTGCCAGGAAAATTTCCGAGAGAAGAACTTGCAGTCGTCAAGAGGAAAAAAACTTTTGCTATTCACGTGTTTGAGGCTAAGGAAAGATGTGGAGATATCTCTTTGTTGTTTTTTATTACTGATAACGAGCAGTGGTGGAGATATTTGTATTTGCGTAGGTGAGATAACATCTTTAGCAACTAAGTTAGAAGAGGATTGAAAACTTCGGTCAATTTCAACCATTTTAAAGACAGTTTGAGCTTATAAAAACAAGCGATACTTGGCAACTGTAAAACAATGAACTCCTGATAGTCATTGGTTGATCAAAATTGAAGTTTCTTTTAATGAGGCCGTACGTTTTCTTCTTTCCTCTTCCCGTTGTTTACAGTAACGAAACCGACTGACCAAGTGGAAAGCGTCTAATTGAGATGTGTGGACGCATCTAAAAAGGTTGAGAAACGTAGATTTCAAGCCTCCTAATAACAGCATCGGTAAAATCAACTGGAATACCGAAGATACTTGTTGTCACTTGATATTCAATCAGAGCCATTTGTTACAACGGTTGTGAAAATTGAGTGGGTGCAAAATCTTGATTCAAGTATCCTCTACTATCCAGAAGTTCACTTTATGCTGCGTTTCTGATTTGAAAGGAAAAGAAGCAAAATACTGCTCAGCGTTTGGCTAAGCAGTATTTTCGTTTTGTAGCAACAGTACATTGAATCAGGGCGTATCCTCTTCCTCTAACACCTGCGCCCTAATCTGCAGTACCTCCAATCACCCTTAACGTATGAATACTTTGCTTAACATACTCTCATCAATATTTTTCAGGCCTAGGTAAGCTCAAATATCTTTTCACATAAATAAATGACAGTTGCTTTTCCGCTTCACGACAACTCAGTTTACGGAAGGTTTTATAGGGGCACTCTAATTTTGGATAGCGGGGTAATAATAAGAAGGTAACGGTGATATCAATGAAAAACAAGAATCATGTATAAATTGTTAAATTTTTATCGACTAAAGAACTTATTTATCCAGTCCTATTAAAGAGAGTTCGCCTTGGGACCATCTATTTCTACACAAATTATATACTGGCAAATCAATTTATTTTCGACTGCAATATTTGGTTTCCAAATATCCGGAAGACCTGAGATATGGTGGCGTCACCATAGACGGCGTGTAATCAAAATTCATATTCCTTTTTTGGCCATTAGTGAGATTGATTGACGCGCATGCGCAAAAGAGTAAAAAGGGAGAGAGAAAAATAGGAAGAAGGGAGAGGAAAAAAGACAGGAATAGAGAGGAAAGATGTGTGTGTGTATGTGTGCGTATGGGAGAGAAAAAGAGAGAGTGGGAGAGAGAGAATGGAAGACTGAGAGAATAAAAGACAGAGAAAGGGAGCGAATGAGAAACAGAAGGGAAAAAAAACAAACAAAACTATTAAATAAATAAACTTTTGTTTTTCTCCCCGAAAGTTTTTTTCGGTTGATAAACTTTCTTCGATATTTTGCCCGGTGTATCGTTAAAGATTTTCTTTAATGAAATAAATTTCAATTTAATTTTGAATAAATGCCCTGCCACGCATTCAGTTCATTTCCTTATAAAATAGCCGACAGCAGGATTTGAACACCTGACCGGAATTCACACCAGGTGTATGGACTTGGAAGAGGGGGCAGATTTTGTAATTTTAAAATTATATAACTTGCCAAAGATTTTAAAAGCACGCGGATAGATTGTTGTGGTTTGTTTCGTAAATTTTCCAAATCAATCGTGTCTTACAAAAGACAGGACAAAAATGAACTGCAAATGACCGGTATTGCCGATCTATGGTTTACTTGAGTGATTCTAGTGCCAGATTCAGAAGGGGCAAAGGGGCAACTGTGCCTGGCCTCATCTAGCCCGATAGCCCTTTCTCTATACAAAATATTATAATTAACGAAATAATTTCTCTAATAAGAAATTAATTAATGATCATTGTTCAGAATCCATTCAGGAATTCATCTCAATGTAAGGTGTGGTTTTTATAGAATTACTGCTTGTAATTCAGTTCAACTGTAATTGGAGTAAAGGTAATAAAAATAAATTAGTCTTACCTTGAAAATTTACTTATATATATATATATATATATATATATATATATATATATATATATATATATATATAAGTAAAGATAAAAATAATAATTAAGTCATCCACAGACAGCTGTTTCGATGTATTGCAACTCTTCAGTGTGGCTATAGACTATCCATTATCCCATCCAGTACCACGAAGTAGCATCGAAACCATTGCTTCGGAACCTGGCATTTTACCCTTGCCTTTTGCAGAATTAGACGGTCAGTAAGACTGAATTCAAGCGATATATTCACCTACGCATAATTCCCAATCAACCAGGGTGCTCCATCCTGAAGTTGGAAGCATTGCTATGAAGCTTATAACGAACGAGTCGCCCTACTTTAAGATTGCTTAACCCTGGAGAAGGGAGTGTTAATTATTAGAATAATTAATAATTAGGTCATCTACGGACAGCTGTTTCGTTGTATTACAACTCTTCAGTGTGACTTTAGACTATCCATCGTTATTGATGCTGCTAATTATTCACCTAGATTGGTTTTATGAAGAGTAATATACTCAAGTGCTCACACATCCATTCACATCTCTCCAATCATTGGGGTGTACCACCATCGAAGCCTATGGTCAAAGCGCAGTGATTAGTAGATTTTTGCCTCTCCCAAGAGCATTATGATGAGCTGGGCATAAACAGAATCAGTCAGAATTCAAACTCGCTATCCAGTACTAAAAAAGATATTTCAGTTCATAGAATACTACTAATGATATCAACACTATAAATATTTCAATCCCTAATGTACGAATGGCTAATAATAAGAGAGGTAATACAATTATCATTGATACTTATATAGAGCCCGTCAAGAATGACAGGATTATTGACTTATGGATGGATCGAAATTCTTAAGATCAGGATGGCTATGCGCTCTGCTTAGGATCAATGTGTTGCGCCGAATCCCTGGCATAGGATCAGTGTAGTACCTGTGCACTCTGCAAAGGATCAAAAAGTCGCTCGGTACTTCTGCATTGAATCAGAGTGAAGTATCCAGGCGCCCACTGAAAAGTGTTTCACTCAGAAATATTATTTTACGCATTGTTAAATTGTTATTGCCGGGAAACGAATCGCGTCATATTAATTACTTAGCGATAACTGACGTTATAATGTCATCGGTTTACGCCACGCAAAAATATATCTATGGTTACACACTCACACACCAACACACACACACACACACATATATATATGTGTGTGTGTGTGTGTGTGTGTGTGCGTGTATGTGTGTGCGTGTGTGTGTTCGTGTGTGTGTTGATAAATCCTAAGGCTAATTTTTTCTAAATGCCTTCTATTGCAAAAAAATGAAAATTAAAAGAAAAAATCAGGCCCGGTTAGTCCAATAATACAAATTGTCACGTGACCAAAACCTTCTGACAAGATTCCAAGTCGGGCATCTAATCAATTAATTAAAAAATTGAGAAAGAGGGGTAATCAGTGAAATTGTTCCAAAGTTTGAATTAAAAATAAACAGGCATCAATGCTGCCGGACAAAAACTGAGGGACGGAGTTAGCATAGACTTAAATTGCTGATTGAATCGCCCACTAAAAACCTTTGAGTTAGGGCGGGGGTACTTCGAAAAAAAAAAGAAGCTGTTTGCTCCCTAACATAATTAGGATTGAATGTTTGAATTTTTAGCCCTTTAGCTCCATCAGCACGACTTATACACATTATACATACATGATACATAGTCTGTCAGCCAGGAAGCCTATTAGACCAGCTTCAAAACTGAAGAAACCTATATTGGTAATTTTAATTGACGGTTACAAAGTGTAATTTGTTGAAGTCAATGTATTTATTAGGAAATGGTAGCAATGTCTTGTTCGTTGTCTGCTTATCTTGTTTTTCTACGGCTCCTGATTGGCTTTTAATCAATTTTATTTTTTCTCAATTCTTTGTCTGGGAATTCATTAATTTTATTTGTTTATAAAAGTCATCGCTATTAATGACGTCTCTTATTCGGAATTGAAAAACAAGCAAAAATAGACACTCTTTAACATTTTCTATGTTTTTGCAGGGTTAAATCATTTTCCATCTGTGCAATCGTGAGAAAAATTGCAACCACTTACACATACATGTGTCCATGTATGTATGTATGTATGTATGTATGTATGTATGTATGTATGTATGTATGTATGTAAACCCACACACATACACATATATATATATGTATATATATATATGTGTGTGTGTGTGTGCGTGTGAATGTGTGTGTATGTGTGTATGTATTGATATATATATGTATTGATGATTTATACATATATATGTGTGTGTTTATATCAGTGTATATGCATATATATTGATATATGTATATATGCATCTATCAATCTATATACATCTCAATCTATCGATCTCTCCCTATATATATATCTATCTATGCATGTATATAAATATATATTTATATATCTCTCTCTTTACACACACACACACACACACACACACACACACACACATACATATATATATATATATATATATATATATATATATATATATATATATATATATATATATATATATCTTAGTGGGATTTAGTAATCAAAAGAGATAGATTCAGTCTTGGTCCGTGTGGAAGATCATTGTTTCAACTGAAACTAGTGAAAGTAGAAAACATCTCGCTCTGGTCAATCTGCAAGACTGATAGGTAGTTGGATTGGTTGGGAAATAGAACTCTAATGCTATGAAACAAATTGCCAAAGTATATTAATCGAATCGCTCATTGAGGTGTCATGACTAGCTAGAAAGTGATTTTGTTTCCACAACGCATATAAGGATACTTCATTTGATAATTATAAGAGTTTAAAAACATTTTATGGTTGTTTGATACCATACAAGTGGGAAAATCGACTTCAAAGTTATAGAAAAAATTGTTAAATTTTCCGGTCGAATATGTTGGTAGAGAATCAACTCAAATAAGTTCTACTGTGTAATTAGTATTCTTAGAGATGACATCATAAGTTGGTTTGCATGCAGTCTGCTATTAAAACTGAGTCAACACATTCAATATTCACATGGGTAAACATTCAATAGAGATGACACAAACAGTCAATTACGTCAGTTTCCATACTTATTGATCCCTCACATTTGAATCCGTTCTTTAGGTAATTCATGTTAGTAAACCCAATTACTAAAATTAAATGTAGTATGAAATAATATAATTATACAATACACATAATAGTTTATAGAAAATGATTAACCACATGTATGGCATGAAGTATATGGTATGAAAAGGAGGTGGTGTTCGATGAACACCGCTGGGATGCCATGTTGATATACATTTTGTTTTTGAACCCCCGAAACAGTTACATATATATATATATATATATATATATATATATATATATATATATATATATATATATATAGAGAGAGAGAGAGAGAGAGAGAGAGAGATAGAGAGATTTTCAAGTTTGAAGACTGAACATTAAGAAACTTTTCCAAAAAAAATTTTTGTCACTTCAGTCACATATCTCCTAATATCTGTCAAAACAATTCACGTATTTTTTCTTAGGTGTCCTTTTCACACACAAACACACACACAAACACACACACACGCACATATATATATATATATATATATATATATAAGCAAAAATTCATGAGAGTCATATTTTAATGGGAGGAAACGGTGGTGAATGATTCTGGTACGGAACATTTCAAAAACAATTTTAAGAACATCATAGAGCCCGTGTCCATTTCAGTCATCCTGTTAACTTAATATTACTTCCAAAAAATGTCAATCGATGCTATTATAAACAACTCACCATTGCCAGCGATTGTCTCTGTAGTGAGTTTGATCCTCACTTGGAACCCTATAGTGGTGGCCTTTTATGAAGTGCAATAGTTCGTCATAAATCTAGTGGACAAATTCACTATTGCTCCAGTACTGTGGCCTTGTGAAAGTTCAATCTAACCTTTGTGAATACAGGTTACTTCCCAAATTATCTGTACTGTTCAAAACTGCACTGATCAAGGTTTCATTATAACTCAATGTTCTTTTCGTACTACATCAAAACACACACTTATCAAAACCGCACAATTCAAGGTATCGCTATGTATATAAAAGTAAAAGGTAGTGTTAAGAAGGAGGGCAAGAGAAAATATAGAATGATACTGGATAAGAAAGAGGGAATTAAGGTTGGGGAGGTGTACCAAGGGGGCGTATCAAGGCGCTAATTTGGGAGGGAAATATGATAGCCAAAATACAAACAGCGTTTTTCATTGATAATGTTTTTCCGGCAATCCAAATTGGGGTGGGGGTTAGTAAAAGAATCTAGGTATATATATATATATATATATATATATATATATATATATATATCATATAGGTAAACAAACGGTTGTTGGAGAGCAAAATGTGAACGGGAGCACAGAAGTAGAGAAGAAAGTTGAACAGGTCTGGTTGGTCACTCAATAGGAAGAGTCACACGTCTTCTGCCAGTAAGTCATGTTGGAAGTGATCAATTTGAAAAAAAATGGAGGAAAAGTCAAAAATGAATATCTTTCTTAACTTTTAATAGTCAGTAATCTCTAAAAAGTCTGAATTTCCAAAGGAGAAGCCAGAACAAACTGAGGATGCAATTTAGAATGAAGAATCGCAACTTCAACTGCCCTTGAGAACGTATTCTCAGGATGACTTCCAAAGAACAGGAGAAGAGATTTTTTCTAGACGTAATGCAAACCAGATGTTTGAATTGTCAACCCTCTAGCTCCATTGGTGTGGCCAGTGTACTCATTACATACTCATAGTTATCCAGGCAAACCAGCGTCAAAACAGAAGAAAATTATGTCGACAATTTGGGTGACTGTTTTGAGTTGTTGTTTCTGATTGTAAGAAAACGAAGAAAAATGGGAGGAAAAGTGAAAGAAAAAAAAGTATTAAAGGGAGGAAAAATGAAGGAAAGGGAGAAAGAAAAAAGTATACTCTTAAGGAACAGGTGGAAGAACAGTGCAACAAAGGAGACGATTCACTTTTTTTCAAAAAGGTTAAAGATGCTGATTAAGTTGGAGCCCGGTAAAAGGGCACCAAAATAGTGTAAATGGGAGATCACACGAGAAACTGAAACCGACAGAATACAAGATGGAAGGATGAATGAGACAAATTCAGAAAATACAGGCTCCGTGACGCCCATGATAGAGAAATGTAGTGGATACCAGGGAAGGTCTATGTCCAATTATGGACGACGACGACGATGATGATGATGATGATGATGATAAATGCTGAGGAAAAAAAAAAAAGAATAATCATCATCGGTTTAATGAGAATGATCTGATTTAGCAATTAGATATCGTTCTGCCACGCCTAATTACCACCTGCTTTAGGGTGGATTTAATCATTGAGAAAAAGGCTTACAGGAGAGAAACAAAAATATATACGGACTTGAGGCGTGTTCCTATCAAAGCTGGTATCAACTATTATTGTAAGGAAAAATATATCAGCAAAAGTGCTAAAATTGATTTCATCGTAAGGAGTAAGTGGGCCATTCATGACAGGAATGAGTTGCTCAAATCCTGCTATAAAAATCATTTGTTACTGATGTTTAGAACCGAAGATTGGGTAAAAAATGAGCTCTGGCGACCTCAAATTTTGTTTTTATTCTCCATGCCAAATATTAGGTCAGTGGTGTGTACTCTTCGCGCTAAAGAGCGCAGACAATCAAATAAAAGTCGTGTGTATATATATATATATATATATATATATATATATATATATATATATATATATATATATATATAAATATATTGTTATCAATTGCATTATATCGCAACATTTTATTTTGAAATGATCTCTCGTTGATATACGGTTAATGTATCATTTAGTCTTGACAATGAAAATAGAATGAGCAATTAACGAATTTGGGCTTACTATAAGAATCGAACCTGCTACCGATGAAGTAGCCGCTTCAACGCAGCGTTGCTTTTACCAATGAGTTAAACAGCCAACGTTAATGCCTATCCCTGAAACCTTTCACCTAAAATTTTCATATCGTTTATTTTTAATCTATTTGTTTATTTTGATGCAACAGTTACGTATTAAGAAATGGATATATCTCATAGGACAAAATGATTATGAATTCCTTTATATTATAATGAAACATTTTATTTTGAAAAGATCTCCAGTCATTACATGGTTAACAGTCGCAGGTTCGATACTTGAAGCAGCCCCATTGTCATTGATCATTTATTCTATTTATGTTGTCAAGGCTAATTGATATGTCTCGTCCCTATTCGAGGTATTGTGCCCTGTTTAATCGAAAATCTTCTAGGAAAATATGTGCAAGTTGTGGTATATATTCTACGCACACACACACACACACACACACACACACACATATATATATATATATATATATATATATATATATATATATATATATATATATATATATATATATATATATATATTTCAGATATTTGAAAACAAAAAGAACATAGCATATTCGGTACCAGAGTGTTTTTCCATTGTGTATCCATTCAAAGCTGTCATATAACAAATTTAGTTCGAAAAGATGAGACACAATCTAATGCACTCTAATGTAGCAGAATTAAAACTGGACCAACACTCAGTGCGGATAACTAATCGGATTAATTTGCACTAAAATAAAATATCTGTCTTGTTTATCGGAGACACATTTTCATCAAACTTAGAGAAGCTCGGTTCAGTTTGATTTATTTCCTCATTCAACAGAAGACATTATCATCTATCCATCTATCAATCGATTTATCTATATTATTGATATCTTTGTCTATTCCATCTATCTGTCTATTTGCATTATTGATTCGATCTACGCTCAACCAAGCCTTGTAGAGCGCAGCAGAATTTATTTTGGGGTGTACTTGTTTGTCTTTATCTTCCTGCCCTTCCCGTACTGAAAGCAGGTAATTTTAGTTTTGCAAGTCTTTCTTCGTAAGAGCAGCCGTTCAGCAATCCGGGAAATACTGAAATCCTCAGAGTTTCTGGTTCCGAAGATAAAAGATTGTGTCCTTGTTGAAATATTCTATGGTATTGGTTCGCTAACCATTTTTTCATGGTGAATCGTTTAAATGATATGGAATTCAACTTGATGGAGTACAAAGATCTGTTGTTGGGGGATCTGATGAGAAGATCTCATTTTAGTTTCAATGATCAGCTGTCTATCGTGCAAAATGTCAGATTAGACACACAAGTCATCTACTTTTAATAATCTTCAAAGATTGACTTTAGGCAGCATGCCACGTTAAGGATGATCAACTGTAGCATGGGCAAAAAGAATGGTCAATGAATAATTTACCTCTTTTACTTTTCGTTGGACATTGGTCATTGAATCTCCAGCCAGCAAGACCAACATAGAAACCGGAGAAACATATGTTGATGTTTTCAATGTCGGTGCTGATATTTTTCTTGGTGGTTTCTACTACGTAGAACATTAGGAACTAATTTTTACCCAACATTAGGAACGAAGTTCCTATCGAGCCGATATAAGCAGGAAACCTCCGTCCCTTTTTTTCGACTGCTGGCAACGTTGTTGACATCATGTTCACAGACTTATAAAGATCTTGCCCGAATCAATTGGATGCCACGAAATCACACGTACAACGGCAGATTACTTAGGGTCAATTGTTTACTCTCAGAGAAATACTTCACACGCCTCAGTGGAGTGTGCTACTTGGTGTTTGTGAGAAATTGTGTGTGAGAGAAAAGGGCTAAGGGGAGAGAGAGTTTGACACCAATCTATTAGGTAACATTTAAGAAAGTACGTGATTGATTTCAAATAGGGCAAGAATGACGTAGAGTCTTATCGAATAACAAACATCCATTAATATAAGATTTATTTGTTCTTTTTTCCTGATCTCTATCTCTCTCCCTCTCTAATTTGTTCAATCCTTACAACTTGTTCCCTTTCTTTTTCCTGATCTCTATCTCTTTCCCTCTCTAATTTGTTCAATCCTTACAACTTGTTCCCTTTCTTTTTCCTGATCTCTTCGTTCTTTTCCTTTTGAATAACATTTTATTTTTTTCTCCTTTTTCCCATCCTGAACTTGCAATTTTAAAAAAATCTCATTTTCTCTGATTATTTGTTTTTTTTCTCTCCTTTCCATCAATTATACTTTCTTTTTATATTTATGCTTTTTCCTTCCATTACTTTTGAATTTCAAAACTTTGTTTTTGATCTCTTCGTCCCATGGCTTTTCCTCTATTTTTATATTTTTTCGTCTTTCACTTCGGCAAACTCAAGTCCAAGTCCAGAGTCGACTTTGTTTTTCTACCGTAACAAGAACAACAAGACCAATCCTGACCTAATTCAGGGAAGTAAACTCTCCACTGTATGTCTATCATGCCATGTCATGGACACACACAAACACACAGACACAGACACAGACACACACACACACTATATATATATATATATATATATATATATATATATATATATATATATATATATATATATATATATATATATGTATATATATATATGACATTTACATTTCCCGGCTCAACCAAGCAGCTGTCTTACCAATAGAGCTGAAATGACAAGTGTTATATATCTATGAATCTATTTATCATGTATAAAATACAAAAGTTGCAATAATCATCTTCAGTCGGACCAGAAGTGGAAGATTAATTTGACCCTGCAACTGCAAGGCTTGTTTTTTTCGATTTCTCTTACTGTTTTTTGTTACCAGATTCTTCTTTAATTCGCTTTTTTTCTGTACTTCTTTCTTTCATTCTTTCTTTCTTTCGTTTTTTTTTTCTGTTGTATCCTCTCTCTCATTTGATTTTTTTTCCAAAACCTCCTTTTTCTTTCCTGATCTTTTTTCATTCACTTTCGTTATTGATCTCTTACAGTCTTCTTTAAACATTTTTCATTCCACTGACCCCTTTTCTTTTTTGTTTGCATTCTTTGCTCCTTTTCTGATTGGAAACTGCCAACCGAAACGGTCAACAAAGGTTCATCCAGTTTTAAAGTAAGTCTGGCTGTTTGGCAATCTCTGTGTCACACGTTCAGACCTCACTAGTGGAGTTAGATGAAAAATTAATGGTGAAATATTTTTTCTTCTAGATTCCTCCCTACAATGATCCTTAGTGTGTGTGAGGAAGCGCAATTGGTAAATTAAGTTTATGATCCTTTATTTAGTCCCTTATTTGGTGTCGAGATTTATTGATTAAACGGTCCCATTTCATTTTTTTAATTGATCACCCCCAACAAAACATTGATAACCCAACGGTTTCTTTTTAGTGGCTAACCAGACCAGTATCCATGTTATTTTTTTCTTTGCGTTTTTCTTCCATTCTTTCCTTTCCGTATTACACGTGTTCAACGTACCATGGATGGATAAGCTTATAAAATACATAAAGCATTATATTTCACATTAATATTTTTATACGTTTTAAACTCTGTTAATGATTGCCTAGTATTTCTCTTATTTTAATAGCAGTTGTTTGTTTTTTCCCAAATACTCAGACCATAATTTTACAGTCATTAGTAATCAGAGCAGATTTGGATATAGAGCTTGAGCTCTTTGTGAGACCCAAGCTCTCCTCCCCTTATCACTCAGAAAGCTTTTTTTGTATGATTGCTGTTCTGCCGCTTCAGCTACCAAAACCGATGTGTGAAGTAGATTAGATTTATCCATAGAGCCTCATTTCTTATTATCTTCGAACTGCCCTCTCTGATAACTTGCTTGAATGAAGCACGTTCATAGAAGCCAAGGAATATAATTTGATGTGAGGATAATAATGCTATGGATTCATTTGAATATTTTCCCTAAAAGATGAAGAAACTGGAGACGTATTCATTGATATACAATGCTGAGAGAACATAAAATCCTTCAAAGTTTCCACACAAAAGTGTCGACCCTTATAGTAATCAAGCATTCTAACAAACGACAAGTATTTGACAGAAGCACAACAACAAGATGATTAATATCTCCATCTATTTTTGTGGGAAGGGAGACAATGGAAATTAGTGACGAAAGAAGGAACAGCTTGGGCAACAAGTTCCTGACGGGTATTTGTCAGAGGGGAAACTGACGACCTATGAGAGTAGGGCGATGGCTAATATGGGTGGGTGGTGTGAGTTACGGTACAGACGACCGTCAAAAGAATGAGCAAAAAGCAGAGGCTGTCAGAAAAACAGAAAAAATGTTTGAAATACCCAGGGGTTTTGAGATCCAGACTCACTATTTCATCCAAAAAAGAAGACCTGATTTGGGAGTTGTGAACAAGAAGAAGAAAGTCTGCCAGACCATCAATATCATTGTTCTACCAGAATACAGAATGAGAGAAAAAGGTCTGGTTAGTCTCTTAATAGAAACCGTCGCGTGGCCAACATCTTTTTGCTGCATTCTGTGTTGGGGTCATCAATGAAAAAAATGGAAAAGGTAATGAATTAATAAGTTTCTTGTCTCAACTTTCATTGGATAGTGATCACTGAGAAAAAGTTCGAATCATAGGAAAAAGCCGGAATGCAGACATAAACTAAGGGATTAATCTGGCTTTTACTGGAATTGAAAATTTCACCCTCCACCTTAAATCTATTCAACAAAGACGGAATTAGAAAAAAAAACAACCTTTTTCAAGACATAATTTAAAAGTAAGTATTTAAAATTCCACTCTCATAAGTCGATTTGTTCGGCCTGTATGTGTGATTGCCAGCCAGCTGGCTGGCTAACCGTTAGGTCAAGCTTAAAAAAAGGTACTTATGTTGACATTATAGGAGACAGTTTTAGCTGACGGTTTCTAATAAAATGAGAGAATACCAATACCTCTCAGGAGGGTTGATGACATTGCAGAACAGAGAGGTTAAGATCGCAACACATACTAACTGATATACTTGGACGAATGCTCTAATCAAATAATGAAAAAGAAATGACAGTTTATATTTCAGCAGAATAAAAAGAAATAAAATATGATAGCGTTACAGAAGAAGATAAGACAAAGAAATGAACAGCTTTATGACAAGAGAAAAGAGCAAAGAAAGTAAGGTATATTCTCACTTGTAAGTCAATTCTGTGTGTAGATGAGAGCTTTATTTTTACGCCAAGTAAAAACATTAATTTATGATGCATTTCTGTTTCGTGTCAAGCGTAGATTTTCCGTTTGAACTGACATTGAATAATGTTAGAAGATTCTGAGATTTAATGGCATATATTAGATTGTAGCATAGTTCCCGGTGCAATTCAAGATAAATCCAAGAAGTCTTTGAACGTTACTCAGCTTTTCATTATTTATGCAATCAATCAACTGCAGTACATGGTTTACTATTCTCACAATTCACGCAAAGCCCATCAAAATTGATTCCCCATGAGCATGTGATAAGAGATTCAAGACTTGCAGATTATTTAGAGGTGATACAGTCGATTGTAACATGCCTTATAACTAGCCTGAGGAGAAAAAAAAAGGAGTTTTTTGGCCGTCAAAACTGGATCATTTAAATGGAATTGATTTTGACATTTTAGCATCTCTCCCAACTCGTGGAATTTTCTGTTCTTTCCAGAATTCTCTTATTTATGTTTAATTCATGCACCATTTTTAACATTGGGTTTGCGCGAGGAAGACATTTTTACAAAAATATTCCCTGTATAAAAATGAATAAGAGAATTCATGAAAGAAACACAGAACATTCCAGTGTTTGAAAAGAACGTTGAAATGTCAAAATCATTTCCATTCAAATGATCCCAAGTTTGACGGTAAGAAACTCTATTTTTTATGGAAAATCTATGATTGCCTACATTCACCATTTAGCGAAATAGGTTTCCCATAAATTAGAAGGAACGAACATCGTTGAACGTTTAACCCTTTCAATCTGGGGTTTTGTAATTCGTAATTTTTTTTTCGTTTTATGATTGAAAGCCATATAAAGACAACTAGCATTAAATAGAAAAGAAAAGTTCACATAAACACTGAAACAGGATTCCATTATTAACTCTAAACGCCATATGAGAGAGAAACTAATACACTATGTTACTGAAATAATCAAGCAGGATTAATCAAATAGAAATATATGGAGAGAGATCTTCAACACGTGGTACTTTCATATACCGTTAGCGATGGCAAACTTTTGTCTTTCTCTTTTTACTCGATATAGAAAAAAATTATTTTGAGGCAAGATGATCACTGGCGATGAATGATTGATTTCTTACGAGAGTCCAAAAAGGGGGAAAGTTGCAACCAGTTTCCAACAGCAAAAACCTCAACTGAAATGGACTGGGGTGGAATTATTCTTTTTCTCTCACGAGATTCAAAAAGAAATCTTTGTTCAGGTACCAGCAATTCGTAATAGAGTGCAACTGTGTAATGCTACGCTGAGCTCGTTTCAATAACTCATTTGAACTGGAAAGAGCTTTTTCTAAACGACGAATACAACCGTTGATTTTGCCGCACGACAATCCAGTACTTACGTTGCAAATGCATTGCAGCAGACGATTATGAAATTGGGATAGGAACCTGAGAAGTATTTCTCAGACTTATCGCCTTCAGACTATCAGTTATTCAATTACATGTAACGCTCCTTGTCTGGTCAACGGTTCCAATAATTTGATTATACAAACAAATTTTCCCGAATAATTCAATGAATTAACACTGGAATCATTCTTCCATGGTGGAAAAGGCAAATTCTCTGAAAAACAACGTAAGTTCAAAGGAAACTCAGATAAAAACTTTGATCATTGAGTAAGTAAAATATTTTGTCGAAGAATAATGAAACATTACATTTACTATGTAAGAATTCTACTTCGACTTCAGTACTGACAATTTGAAGAAAAAGACGTAGAAAGGGAGACAGAAGTGAAGAAGATAAGAAGGGAGAATGGAAGAAAGAAATGCCCAAAAAAAAAAGAAAAAAATCTGTAGAAGAGAGAAAGGATGGTAGTGAACAGGAGGAATGAAGAAATTAGGAAGGAATTGATGTAGAGAAGGGATGGAAATGAAAAAAAATGAATGAAAAGTGATTAAAGGAAGAAAAGAATTAAAAAAGGACGCCAAAAAGAGAGAAAAGAGGAGCATTCCAAAAAAAATTGTCATAAAATCATCATTACCACACGCACACACATATTTATATATATATATGCATGATGAGGACCGGAGAGGGCAGAAACGTGAACTACTTTGTGTAGCAAATCCACATTCTACTATGTATATATATATATATATATATATATATATATATATATATATATATATATATATACATATATATACACACACACACACACACACATATATATATATATACATATATATATATATATATATATATATATATATATATATATATATATATACCTCATGAATTAAGCAGCAGTGGTGATGATAAAATTATGTCATCTTGACGAAAATGCCACCATTATGGCGTGAACTATAAATTCATGGTCTGGATAGAAAAAAAATCGATTAGTTACTTCTTTTGAATTCGGTGGAGCAGTGATCACAATGTCTGGATTTTCAAAAAACAAGCATGAATGCCGCAGAGCACAAATTTAGTGATCAATTTAGAATGAACTGACGTTGGAAATTGAACTACCCACTATAAAATCCAAAGGAATCATTCTCCCCACTTATCGAGGTGTGTGTGTGTGTGTGGGTGTGTATGTGTGTGTGTGCATGGGCGCGAAATAACTAGTTTCTACTATGAATGGTTAAGGCTGGGCGAATTTTAGATACAATCATAAATATAAGTCGAATTATTCATGTATATTCAATTTTTATATTGTAAATTTCATCATAAAATAATAATTTATACCTGTCTTCTCATTTTATCCACTCTTTCTTTTTGAACAAGAGTTTTTCTTGAATACAATCTTACCCAGGACTACTTCCGATAGAAGCTTTTCTCGGACCTGAAGCAAACACCAAGAGCTACGATATCTATCAATGATTCTTTGGCAATTACTATCAATAACAGCAACAGTTGATTAAGCCGTTCTCTTATTTTGACCGTTACTGTGAATGTCAAAACACATGGATAAACTAATTACAGCAACAGTATCTAAACCTATTTGTTGTTGCTGTCATCATCATCATCAGTTTTTTAACTGCCATCGTTGGACATGCACCTTGCCCATGATTCGTCAAATGTCTCTATCATAGGCGTCATGGAGCCAATATTTTTTTCGTATTAGTCTAGTTCGTATCTCCATCTAGTATTCCACCAGCCTCAGTTGCGCACATAATCTCTGGAGATCCATGTTGCGAGTCGTGATGTCCATCGGTTGTCTAACATTCTTGTAACATTACCAGCCCATTGTCATTTTAGTTTTCAAACAGATTCTATGATGTATCGGACTCCTCTTTTCTCCAATAAATATTGTGCTGTCATTTGAGGTTTAGCATGATTCTTTCACGTACATGTTGCATAGTTCTCAGTCTGCGGATCAGTCTCTTGGTTAGGTTCCATAAATAAAGGAAGGAAGAGAAAATTAAGCAACAACAGTGATAAAAATAGTTAAAAGCGAAATAAATAAATGAATAAATCTAATCTCACAAAATGGTAGGAAAATTAATAAAGAAAGCAAACCATGTCAGTATGAGTTAGTAGAAGAAATTGATTAAACAGTGAACAGCGAAGGTATGATAAAAGACGTGAAGGTCTACAAGTCGTTTTCAAAAGTTTTAAGGTCGAATCATCAATCATCTGTTTAATCTACTCTGCTTTATGCGCAAGTTCTGTCTACGTGCGTACACAGCACAAAGGCGGGTATCTGTGTTCCAACACGCAAATAACGATCTCTGTAAATACATTCTAAAATCTTCTTTCATCATTTTCCGAACCAACGAAATTCAGGAGAGCAAGTCTTTTTTTGCTGATTAATGATTTGTTTGTTCAATCGAATAAGTTCCAACTTTTTTTTTTATCAAATTCCTACTGAGTAGACTTTATTTTCCGAACCTAACGACGATGACAAGTTGAAACTTCCGATAAAAACTAAAAAGTGAAAGAATCACAGTTTAAATTATGGATAGAGAAAGAGAAGGAAGAAAGAAGAGAGAGAGAGAGAGAGGGGAGAGAGATAGAGAGAGAGAGGGGGAGGGAGAGAGATTAACAAATGGAAAGAAAGAAGAAGGGAATTAAAGGAAGGAGAAGAGAGTCGAGAAGAAAAGAAATAAAGAGAAAAGAAGAGTATTAACAGTTAGGGACGCTAGATTGAATTATCTTGTGTCGATAAAAAGATTGTTTTAATTAGAACTTATTAGTTTCTTTTTTTCTAATTATTATTTTTTTTTTTTACTCAGTCTTTCTCGGCCCAAACAGTCAATAAAAAAAATCTTGAAATTTTGTAAACAAACTCTCCTCAATGAGTAGGGAAAAATTTGGCTCACTGGCTAAATAGTTGCGTTCAGTTTGGAGTCTGACCAAGAAGCTGCCATTTATTTATTTATTTTTTTGTTGTGGTTTATACGACGTTTCATTTCTGCATTCACCACCGTTTTGTTTAGAATTCTTGGTTGCTAAATTTCAGATTTGGGTTCATCTTAAACTCATGTGTTTTCCCAACTAAGTTTTATCTTAAAATGTAAATTAGTTTCCAGATTTAGATTCATATTCACATCCACCATCATTTTCAGATCTGATTTAATCTTCAGACTTAGATTTATTTACAGATCTAAATTATCCTTTGGTCCTGGATTCATCTTTTAATCCGTATCCATCTTAAAAATGGGATTTATGTTCGGATCTAGATTAACTTTCAGACCCTAATCCGTCTCCATTCTTTGAGTCATCTTCGAACCAATAATCATTTTCAAACCTGAATTCATATTTAAACTCAGATTCATCTTCAGATCCAATTTTATTTTCAGATATTAATTCTTAATTCTCCAAATCCTATAGATTTTTCTTTGGACCCAACCCAGGATTATTTCCAGACTTTGATTCATCTCTAAACCTTGTGCATTCCTCTTTAGACTTAGATTCACATTCGGATCAAGATTCATGTTCAGATCAAGTTTTATTTCCAGATCTTGATTCATCTCCGAACCTTTTAGATACCGCTTCAGGCCCCTATCCATCTTCTGTTCAAGGTCTATCTTCAGATCCAAATATTTTCTCAGATCTTGATTCAGATTTATCTACAGGTACGGACCAACAACAAAAGCAAAACAAAAAAACAGAACAACGACGGCATTCTAAGTAGACACCGACAACTTTTGCTTCGATGAGTTCATTCAGTGCCTCCACACTGCAATCATCTTCAAGCTACGATAATTACAATATTTATCTCATTGATATAACGAAAAAATTGCCTGCTGTTGGTCATTAACTTATAATAACATGTACACTAGAATACTTCAAAACGAGGAAAATCAGGCAGCAAATAACAACTTATGTACAATATTGATCCAGTTTTTAGATTTTCTTTGGCTTTTGTCACAATGGATCCAAAGGATCAATTCTTCAGTCGTTACATCAGAAATTACTTCTCTATTGAGGGTGGTAAAATGTATAATCTATAGGTCTAGTACAGGTGAAGCCATATATATACATCTATCCAAGTAGCTCGCGATTGCATTTTTGATTCAATATAAATGTAATACATATGTATACAAGAAAAGTGGGCTATTTTCTCATCGAAATAAATATATATGCGATAATGTGTATTTATGTGTGTACTCAAACACTAACACATGCATACAGATAGATATTGATAGAAACAAATTACCTAAGTGTGTACACAAAGTCAAAGACTCACACACGCACATATATATATAAATCTGAAATATAACTGATTTATAACTATATGAATATGAAATAAAAGCAGAACAGTATTTGCACAAATTGACAAAATCAGCCACACGTAACATGCATACACAAACACACACTCATGCACACATACACACACACACACACACACACACATATATATATATATATATATATATATATATATGCAAATTACAATGTTCAATTGTATATTTACTTGGTTTGTTTTATCTTAATAGATCAATCCATGCAAAAGAGCTGAAAAAAATTATAGGAATGCTATGACAATACAGAGGACTCAGGTCACGCTGATTCAGTGGTTCAATGAGTGTAGGACTTTCGATTTGGCAAAACTGGAGTTAATTCTTCACAGTTTGTCTATCACACACACACACACACATACACACACACACACACACACACACACACACACATATATATATATTTATATATATATATATATATATATATATATATATATATATATATATATATATAAAGACTTAAAGAAATCGGCTGCTTCATGGATCAAAATGGCGTCCAGTAAGCGACCATCTTAGCTGGTAAGTAACTGCTTTCAACCAAAACTGTTCATTGACTATCCATATTTGTTCTGTGTTTCTTGAAGTGGACAATTATATCATACAGAAATTGATGTATAATACGACAGTTATAGATATAATTCTCAACTAGGATATCAAACTAAAAAGATGCACTCATTCTGTTTGGTTGAAAATCCATGTAGAAGATGAATAATCATCATGAAATTTTCTCTATCTTTTAAAAGAGGTAAAATCTAAGCATGAGAGCCTGAGAATTACATCAAAAGAATGGCAGAATTTTTCAAACTGAATTGAAAATAATATCTTTTTTGTCGCTACGATACCGTTTTGTTATTCTTTCCACAAGCCAAATCCAGAAAATAAAATTTACCTCGGTTGATTCTGAACAAAAAACGTTAACTTTAGAAGTAATTGGATTGAAATTAAAATAAGCCATCGCCCTCTTGACAAATGGTTGAACTAAGGAACACTTGACGGGTGACTTCTTTTCCAATTTTTAGTATATTGCTCTATATTGTATGATATATATATATATATATATATATATATATATTGCTTTTCAATTTCATTTAATTAAAATGATTAATATCAGCTGCTCTACTTTGTTTCAAAAAATCATCTCTAAATAATGTAGTATTATATACACACACACACACACACACATATATATATATATATATACATATATATATATATATATATATATATATATATATATATATAATTCATGCCTATGCTGTAGTGAAAACTTGCGGCAGTTATATCGAAAATATGATTGACGTTAATTTTCTAATGAGACATTTTTCTTATTAATTTAATTGTACATATTAAATTCACCCGTTTTTATGACCCTGAGTCATAATTAAATCTGAAGAGAAAGAAGCAAAAGTGAAGTGGTGAAAATAACATTGAATAGAACACATGGCAAGTATTGAACGTAGATGAAACTAAAACCGAATGAAACCTTCAATCCACAAGAAAACAAAATAAGCAGGTAGACAGATTGACGAGAAGTCAAACAACAGTGTCTCATTATTTTGCAGTCGTCGATTCTCGTACTCATCTAATTTCGATGATATGGTAGGTAATTAGGGTGTATCTATAATTAGCTTTCTTGTAGGCTGGAACGAAGAAAATCATTTATATTGAATATACTGGAATT